>CAJNOP010000208.1:229826-295252 GCA_905250075.1 Rotaria sp. Silwood1
ATTATTGCCAGTTCACAAATTTCATTTATAAATAATAGCAATAAAGAAGCAGACTTACTGTGGAAAATGGTGTCGTTAACTCGATTGAAATATTTTTAAATAATTCAGATATGAAACAACCGAGTCAAAACAAAAGTATGGCTAAAAACGATACTGATGATGATCAAATTTTTTTTTTCGTTTAGTTTTTAGTGGATCTGCAAGGCTAATTCAATAATAAAATATCATAATAATTAAATCTCCATCTCTTTCACCTTGAAGAGAGCAATCAAAGCAAATCCGTCATGCATATTGAAGCTCGAAACAACACTGAATATCGTGCAAAAACTGATCAGTTTGTTGATTTATTCAAAAGAAAATTGAAACAAATCGTTTAATCCTTTATATCTTTGATAATGTAAATGGTTGTGTGAAAGTGGGCCTAGCTTTTCTCTTCACACATACAGGGCTGGGTGCATCAATTTCTTTCTCTTTTGAGAATTACTCTCAATCGGCAAATATCAAACAACATTCAAATAAATGAATCATTTTATTTCAGATATTTTAGTAAGTGTACTAAAAATGAAATTTCTTTGTAGGTTAATATGTGATAAATTCGAGAAACTATAAGAACTAAACTATTACAAAAATGTTAGCTTACGAATGCTCTTTGTAGAAACTGCTGTATTCGTTATGATATTTAGTTGCCGGGTGGAAGCGATTTGATGCCGTGGTCGTTGATGGCAAAAAGCCAGTCTGGCTCAATTTTATTCACGCCATCAAATGGATCTTCTAGATACAATTGTCCTCCATTAGCTAGAGTGACATCGATCCTTTGGATTGGTGAGTTAAATTGGCATCCTCCATTGTCGACAGTCCTAGACGCTACTTTATGTGTTTCACCTTGAGATAAACCGATGCCGTATTGACTCTCAAGACTATTTCCTGGTTCCTGTCCAATTTTGCGGTAGGTTACTTGAATTTGAACACCGCTGTTGCTTTCATTTCGAATGGAGCAGCTTTTGACAAATCTTGGAGGTAAAGCACCACAGCCTCTGGCGGCCATTATCGTTTACTAGTAGAGTTGCTTGTTGGTTAATATAATAGTCGACACACACAAGTCAGTGTTCGATAGGAATGTTGTGATATGAAAAGATGTACGTTACACTAAAAAAAAAAAAGAAAATATTTCGACCGTAATTGCTTGCAAGAGGAAAGCAATGAAAAAGACGAACGTGACTTAACGTACCAATACTTAAGCCAGTTGCTGCTAAAAGAGAGAACGAAAGAAAATGCTCGCAGGGCTTTCATCAGGATAACGCGACAAAATATAAAAACCGAATGATGAAAAAAGAAGTATGGCAAAGGCATAATATGAAAATGTATCTTCTTTTGTGTAAGCCCAATCATCCTGTGTGATTCGAATTATTTACGTGTTTGATCATACAAGAAAATAAGCATTTTAATTATATTTAACACGTATGAATGCATATTACTCAAAACAAAAAAAATAATGATGTGTATTCGATGCATGATAACGCATCCAGACGCTTCAGATAATTATTTTCAGCTGCAATCTGATATACTTCGGTTACAGCATTTTAGATACAGTAAAAATTCATTTAACATCTTGAAATATATAATTGGATATATTATCCAAATGATACTTAACTGGATAGGATTATTTCTAGTATACTACTTCTTAAAACAAAGTTACGATTTTTTTTCTCAAAAAAAAATAAGAATAAATGTAAATAAAAAAAATAAAAAAATAACCAATCTATTCTCGTTTCTGTTCAATAAAAAGTGATACATCGAAATCATGCTATGCACGGTGATGAATTTTTTTAGTAATACAGAATATAAATGTTTACATCGCTTTTGCTACTTTCCCTAATGGTGTTTTGTAACCAAGTGAACTGTGACAGAATGTTTCGTTGCCAAGAAAAAAGAAACAATTTTTTTTTAACATTCCGCATACATCGTTAGGATTTGCTGGAAAAATGCTTTTAGCTTGATCAACTGCGCCATACTTATCTTTGTTTGTTGTTTTTTAACTCTTTTTTAGCTAAGTATCGATAATGATGATATTTCTTCAGGCATGATCAACAAACAAGTACATCGATTCACGTACACGTGTACTCACAAATTTTGCGTCTCTTTTTTATTTCTTTTTTCAATGGGGCTGTTTCTAATATCCGATAGTTAGTTTAAACAGATGATGTCGTTTTATTCTGAGCTCAAATTAGAAAGAATACGATCTGTTAAAAAAAAAACCTCATAAACATTTAGGTAACAAGAAAATCAGAAAAAAGATCTCGGTCTCTTTTCTACATATTTGCACATAAGATAACCTAGAAAGGTGAATGATCGAATATAATCAATAGACAGAACAGAAGAGAAAGAGTTCTTGATAAGTTTCAATAAATTTTCACACTACTCTGAACAGTGATCGTTATTTTACATATGTTAGTGGTAATAAGAGTTCCTTGATTTACTCCTTCTACCAAGAATGAAGTAGAAAGATTGGATTGATAAAGTTGATAGAAACGAAATATTACAACTTGATGCTTTTATACTTTTAGCTTCGACACATGAATGTCAAATGCATACTCATTCTCGCGCTAATTTTTTTATACTATGACAAGTTTATCATTTGATAATTTCAAATGGTGGTTGAACTTCAAATGAATTTTAAAGGTTGTGTGTGTAATGCTTCTGGTTACTTACACCCACACTCATATCAAGACAAACGATGAAATGTATCTTGACGTTCCATCTAAACTAGCAAAGCACTAAATTTTAATTTTGATTTATCAAATCCTAAATCGGAAGTGGGCATAGGACAACTTTTTCTATTCTGTCCTGTTGCCTTCTCCTGGCTGGCATGGACATCATCCTCAGAGCCCAGCTCTAATCGGTTGTATTGGTCAAATCGACAAGAATATACTGCTGTAGAACGGAAGAAAGCAAAGATTTTTAATAATGAACTTGCTCTAAACACTCTGCCAAATGAGAATTTAATACAGTTGAATACCAAGAAAAATATCTCAGTTACAATCTCGAAGTGAAAAGAAAAGGGTTATACATCTAAAGTTAATCATATTTCAAAAAAGGCAAAAACATGAAAATGAGGAAGTTATTCATGATATCAGAGATGGGCAAGTCAGAGATTTTTAAGATTCAAGTCAAGTCAAAAAATGACTATATATTCTCATCTGGCTGCCGCTTATCTAAAGTACATGAAAGAATTTCATTTTCTTTGTTTCTGCTCTCATAGATACTTTTAGTGCAGACAATAATTAGACGCATAAATTGCAAAAATATATCCATTTTTTTTATTTAACAACATACTTGTTTTTGTTTAAACAAAATATGCACTTATATTATATTTTGTCTTTTTTTCTGATCTTGATGTTTAATTATTTTGATTCAGACAAAATGAATAAATTATTGAAATAAGTACAGAATATGAAATTCTTTGTGCTGTGGAAAATCTAATGCAGTTAACACAAGCATAGGATACGTAATGATTTCAGTATTAGTGACTAACTTCCAGTTATAGCAAAAGATATTAAAAATCTTGTCATGCTCAACTTTCCTTTTGTGTATATACGGAGGAAGATAGAGGAGCATGGTTCATTAAATTTGGCAAAATTCTTCATAAATCTGAGCAAATCAATAAATAAACATGGGCAAGTCCAACTTATCATGGAGCCTACGTAAACAAAAAAGATCTCGATTAGTACAAGGTTGGTGACTAATATTGTAAATAAAGTATTCCTGTTAACATCAAAGTCACACCCTAGGAGAAGAATTTGAACAATATTAACTATAGGAACCTTTATAAAGTAACATTTATTTTGATGTAATACTAGTATGACATAACTATTCAAGACGTAGAGCAACACTAAGAAGAATTCATTTACTCTTGATTTATTCTCAAAATGTTCTTGTCCATGGTTTCAGTTTCGATTTATTCAATATAAATGACATTTTTTGTCATGTATTCAATTACCTGATGTAAGTGACAGAAGTAAAATGAATATATTATTTATATTGGGCTGTATTTAATCAAGAAGTGATCACTCTGTACAAAGCCAATATTCGAAATCCTTGAAGTTCTATTCGTGGTATCAGATGAACAATGATGAACGCATTCATTTTCTAAATCATTATTTAACTTCCAATCATCTTTATTAATAGAACTGTTGACGATAATTATGTATTGTAGAAGAGTACATTCACTGAACTCAATAACTTCTTGATTCTGTTTGTAATTTTTATTCATATATATCATTCGAAGTCAATATAATATGATATAAATACATAAAAGAATTTTCTCAATGAATGAAAAAGTTTGTTGTTGCATGATCGTTGATGTTTATTTTCTCGTGGAGAGAGCACGATTATCATTCGTGTTAGGAACTATAGATCTTTGGCGTGATTGTCTACGACGATTGACTCCAGGCAACGGTAACCACTCATTTGATGGTACATAAGATTGACCAATATAAGCTAGAAGTCGAGGCCAATCTTGATAACGAAACCCGAAAGTTCCAGATTGCCCGGTACTATAAGTACTAGGCCAATTCATATAGCCATAGTTTGATAGATATGGATATTGTTGTGGATGATAGCCGAATTCTATGAGAAAGATTATATTCTTATACTAGTACAAAGATTCGATGTAATAGTTATTCGGTACTCACGGTAGTTGTACGGATATGCTTGATTACCTGGCATATACCAATTATTACTTATTGGGTACCAATTAGTTCCTACTCAGAAAAGTACAAAAAAAAAAAGAAAGAAATTAAAATGAGAATTTTTACTGATATATCAAAAAATGAAATTTTAAAAGATTGAAAAGACATTTACAAATGTTCATGTCATCTTTCAAAATTTCAATTTTTGTAGTTCTCTATTTATTTCATACAAAGTTTATTCGTACCTGAGCCAATAAAGCCTTGCCCATAGCCTATATTTGGATAAGGACCTAATCCATATGTTCCGAAATAAGAACCTGGCATTGATGCTTGACGTCGTTTACGGCGTGCTCGACCATCAACCACTGAAGCTCACATGTGTTTGGTCAGAGAGTGAGAAGAAAAGTTCTTGTTATAACTTACCAGCAATTGAAACTACCAGTAAAAATACGATTAGATTGAATAGTAACATAAAGTGTATAGCGTAAAGCGTCTGTATTTGTTTGCACCTGACACGATTGCAGTGTGTACAATTATAAATATAACATTTATAGAACAAATAGTATGCTTGATTTCTGTGAGTTGTTCTGTCTCATGGCACTGTAAAAAACCCGTACAATTTTTTTATTTCTCTCACTCTGCCCATGTAAAATTTTTTACCCAAAAAAGTAACTATTAAGTACTTTTATTATTTTTTCACGAAGTGTAAAAAGTACTTAAAAGTGAACCTTTTTTAGTTACTATAAGTATACTTATAAGTAAAAAGTACTTAAAAGTACCTTAAAAAATATTGAAAAATACTTTTACCGGTACTTTCAAGTAATGTTTACAGTACTTAAAAGTACTTTTGAATCTAGTTTAAAGTAATGTCCAGAGTACTTAAAATTACTTTTGATAGTACTTTTAACTAATTTCCAGAGTACTAAAAAGTACTTTTGATAGTATTTGAAAGTACATATGACACTATCAGTATTAAACTATCTGAAGTACTTTGCAGTAATTGATAAAATACCTCTGAAAAAGGACGCTTCGAAACGATTTAATACCCTCATGTATTACTAAGAGACTAGTACTTTTTCGTTCATAGTGATAGAGTTGGGTATCACTCACATCCATCGACTCATAGTGAAATTAGTTTACGATCTATTTCATCTGGTGTAAATGTGTGAAAGTCGCTTTTGTTACCATCCCTTACTATTCAAAATTCTATAATACTATAAGAGAAATATATGAATCTTTTGTAGTTATTCACTGTCATTGATTTTCAGTCTTTACTATTTGATTTTCACTGTACTGCATCCTATTACTATCTATTTTTTTACCATTAAAGTAAAACACAATATTTTGTTATTTCCTTAGCTTTGAGTAGACTCAGATAGTCTTGTCATACAAGCTTGTATCATTGAAAACATGATAGTCATCACAATTAATAAAGCTCTAATGATGTTAGTTTATTTTGTATCGATTTCGCTCCTCACAATATGCGTGATACTTGGTAACAACAAACATTAAATACATTATGCACTGTGTTTTCTTATCCAAAAGAAAACGATTATGAACACCTCGAACGACGAAACTGATACAAAATAAACTAACATCATTAGAGTTTTATTAATTGTGATAACTATCATGTTTTCAATGATACAAGCTTGTATGACAAGACTATCTGAGTCTACTCAAAGCTAAGGAAATAACAAAATATTGTGTTTTACTTTAATGGTAAAAAAATAGATAGTAATAGGATGCAGTACAGTGAAAATCAAATAGTAAAGACTGAAAATCAATGACAGTGAATAACTACAAAAGATTCATATATTTCTCTTATAGTATTATAGAATTTTGAATAGTAAGGGATGGTAACAAAAGCGACTTTCACACATTTACACCAGATGAAATAGATCGTAAACTAAGTTCACTATGAGTCGATGGATGTGAGTGATACCCAACTCTATCACTATGAACGAAAAAGTAATAGTCTCTTAGTAATACATGAGGGTATTAAATCGTTTCGAAGCGTCTTTTTTCAGAGATACTCTACCGACTTCTACAAACGATTGCTCGTCAATCGATGTGATGTACTTCACGGTTTTGTGAAAGACTGTCAGTTGTTCAAAGGAACAGAAATCAGGTTTTTATCATCTGAGAACAAGTAGTAAAGCGTCTGCCCAAGCAAGATTTATTTCGGTTCTACAGCTATTTGAGTTCATCTTTCAAATAAGTATCTCTGAGTTTTTGTTTCCTATCACTTTTCACAGCGTGCGAAAGCTGAAAAGTTTTAGGGTAAGGTAAAAAATTCTATGTGTTACGATACTTTATACATTTGTTTCGGACTTTTTTTATCCTTTATAGTTAGAATATAAAGCTACACAGTATTTACTATAAGTATACAACTTTTCAAGCTATTCTTTGGTGTAGTTTATGCCTATTAAGCATTAGGACAGTAACCCCGAAGTATCAGTTCTTTATCGGATTTGTGTACGAAACAAGATGTTTGATCGCTTGACGACCAAAGACCAAGCACGAACTTCGTCTACAGAACATTTCAGGATTATTCTATGTTTTGAGAGGTGTACTTTTGTGCTTGAATCACTTTTATAAGAAGTATTCTACTTTTTTAAATTATAGGAAATCATAAAAAATCAAGTATCTCAAACTTCTACATATAATAAGAAGGAAGAAAAAGGATCTCATTATAATAGTAGATGAAAACTTAGGAGGAAAAAAATATGATATTTTTTCTATGAAAATTATCGTCCTTATATTTTCATACATTTGTCGAAATAAAGTGGTGATTCTCTAGTGGACACAATACTTTCTAAAGTACTAAATAGTACTTTTGCACCTTTACCTGTAATTAATCAATTATTTTAATTAGTGTCTTATTATTACTCGAAATATATTAATAGGAATGAAGGGAAAAGATCTCACTATAGTAGTAGATGAAAACTTAGGAGGAAAAAAATATGACATTTTTCTATGAAAATTATCGTCCTTATATAGTCATACATCTGGCGAAATAAAGCGGTGATTCTCTAGTGGACACAATACTTTCTAAAGTACTAAATAGTACTTTTCTACCTTTACCTGATATTAATCAATTATTTTAATTAGTCTTTTATTATTACTCGAAATATATTAATAAGAATCCGGTATGAAAAAAGTATCCGAAAACGGCTTGAAGTATTTTCATATTGTTAAAGTAAAAAGTAACTTTTGCTCTGCATTTTTTCCTGTTCGTAGTACGTACTCAGATTTTATCAACTTCAAGAAGTACTTAGTAACAATTTTACAAAAACCAAAATACTTTCAATTAGTGCTCCTGCTTTAAGAAGTAGCTTAGTTCAGTTTGCGTACTAGCGAAAACACTTTTCCATACTTTTTCAGTATGCAAACTATTTAGTAGCAGTTTTATTATGCTAGAGGTGTCAATAGGGATGCAACGGTGACGGTGGCCACCGATATGATCGGTCAACGGTTCACCAGTATACGGGCACCGGTCATAATGTACTATAAATAAAAATACTCAGGTTCCACTGATTCATAATAAAAGTGAAGCTAATGATCTTATGATCGAGAAGCGCACGTTTAAATAGTATCCATCTACTTTCAGTGACTTATAATCATATTTTACATATTTAATAAGGTGTTTCTATATACTGACCACTCCATGAATACGTTACTGACAGTAGGTATATGGCAGACAATATCAGGATGCTCATGTAACTAGAATTTGCTAGAGCGGATCTATCGGAATATGAAATATGCTAATACAAAAAACTTTGGTATGTTGTATTAGCAAACATTTTTAACGTCAGCAATGCCTGTTAGAGTGTCAAATACCTACGGTGATTACCGGTTTATTACATTCTACCGACTAATAGAAGTTCTGGGTAACCAGTAGTGCGCTTTTAATAGTCATTGTCGTGAGTTTTCTTGATTCTTTAAGTCTCAGAATCGGCATGATCATCATATTCATCCAAGAAGAAAATTTTCATATTCTAGTGAACAGATCTAAATTATACATTTTAAAGCATCACTATGTAGTCTAATAATGGTGGTTAAGAGGATGGAGACCTACGATGATAGGTGGTTTGCAGCAGGTTACAGATTCATTGAGGTTCAGAGTAACTAGCAGTGCCTATTTAGGTTTTATCGCCATAGTTTTTCGTGATCCTATGGCTCCTATTTTTAACTTTAAAGTCATATGCTGGGGAAAAGATTTGTCATTATCACTCTTGTCGTGCACTCGGCTATACAGTTTTAATGAGGAATATGAAAGCTAACAATAGTATTTAGAGCGTAGGAACCTACCACTATAGCCGGTTCATAGAATTTTGCGGACTATTTGATGCTCAAGATGACCGGTGATACCCGTCTAGCAGCCATTACTGTAGATTTTCCGCTTTTACACCGGTAAAGTCGTTAATCTCCTAATTATGTTCATGGGCTATAGTGTTTCATATACGATCATACTCTCAAATTAAGAATATGGTTTTAATCTTGAAGACTAAGGCAAATATAAGAAGGTAAAATATTATAAACATACTGAGATGGTCGAGTTTGACCATTATTCAGACACTTGCATGCTTGCATCAATCACTGATGCTGATACATCGGAAACTAGCATCAATTTTTATAGTTCCACTAACCCTTTTATTAGTCAAATCAAGATACTCAAGTATGAAAAAATCCTTGATGTGTCACAGCGCCGTTTAGTAAACAGTACAGCTTCGCCTGTCGTCATCATTATTGTTGATGCAACAATGACGATAACCACAGGTATGACTATGGTTTCACTGTCTTAACCATGGCTAGGTTACTGGTGTAACTAAGAAAACTGTACCTCTGGTTCTTGGACCAATTGCAACAACCATAAGTACAGTTATCAATTCTACGCCACCTCTTTATAACCTAGTAGTTTCTGAAGTACTAACGTTTCCTATACCTGCTGACGAAAGATGATCAAAGTCGGAAAATCAGGAACTAAGGTAAAACTTCGAGAATGTTCAACTTGAGTTTTTACGCTTCGGGAAGGATTATTAAGAACATACTGATATTTAATATAGAATGGCAAAAATAAATTGGTTTTCAGGGACCCAAATCTGATATCAATTTGTCGTAGTTCTGCACTTTAATTATTAATGAAAAAATTTCTTGCTGAATGTTATAATTTTCCTAAGTACTAGAGTTGAGTGTCTCAAGTTACACTTCATTTCGTCAGTTTTTCAAGGACATAGTTATTTTCATAACGAGCATTCCCTTAATCTAAGAACTTCACTTCAAAATATTCAACCTAACTTCGAATTTTAATTGTCCAGTCTGGGCTTACTCCGTCAACTTTTGTAAAATCATTGTTCTCTTAAAATTGCTGTTTTTTCATGACAGCCGATTTGATCTGAAAACTAAGCCTAAGGTGATTGTAATTGAACCAGAAACTATAAGCGCGATCGTCGCAATGAGGCTACCAATCGTATCTGCGATACTCATACTTTGACTACTAACGGTAGATACAGTTATCATACTTAGACCGGTGACTGTGGGTATGGTTATCGGTTGAACCCGATAAACGGTCTCTATCATTGTATTCTTAGTTATTATTAATATTGTCCATTTAGAAGTACGAAATCAATGGTGATGATCGGTTTCTACTATTACCGAAGCAAAATCAAACGAAATACATCCATCAGTATTAGAACACAGGTCTCCGCTAGAAGTCTTTATAACCTGACTGATCTGAGTCTCTGCCTTGCTCTGAAATTCTGATGAGTATTTGTCAAAATTAATACGATAAGAGGTCACTTCTTATCAGAAAATTAAGTGCTTGAGTTTCTAAGATGTATCGCATAGGACAAACACAGAAATGCGAAAAAGTGGCCGGTGCACCCCCAGGTGTCAAATATAAAATATTTTTACTTTAAAAAGTACTTTACCGGGCTTTCCCTACTATCAAAACTACTTCTTCGAATCATTGTCGTGGGAAAGTACTATTAAGTAGTTTTTTGTGGTAATCAAAGTATGAAAAAGTACTATTTAAAGTAGGAAAAGTAATGTCAAGTACTTTGGAAGGTAAAAAGATAATTTTCTGATAATTTTGTATATTGAAAGTACTATTATGTACTGGAAATAGTGTCTAAAAGTACTCTCAATACTTTATTTTCAGAGTAATTACTACAAAGTACTTCCAAAAGTGTGAGAAGTGAATTTCAATACTTTCTGTTACAAAAGAGTACTATTAAGTACATTCAAAAGTGGAAAAGTACTTTTGAAAGTGGCAAGTAGTAGCAAAAAGTAACTTTTTCCCCTTTATTGATATTGAAAGTACTTTAAAGTGGAAGTTCCCTACTTTTTTTCATATCAAATAACAGCCACACCTAACATTACTGAGCACATAAGGCACTATTTCTGACCTCAAATGTTAGCCAACAGCGATTTTAATCCATTACGTTATAGAAACTATTTTTAACTGCATTAAAAAGAATTTTAAAGTACTTTCTAATACTTTATAGCATAATAAAGGGTACTATTAAGTGCTTCAAATAGTATCTAACACTGTTTTCAATACTTGTTCTTAAAGAGAGTTCTATTAAATACTTCGAATAGTGTCGAAACGTACATACAATATTTTGTATGACGGGAAAGTAATATAAAGTACTTCAAGATCTATCCAAAATTACTTCGAACACTTTATGTCATAAAAAAGTACTATTAATTAATTGAACAAGTATCAAAAATTATTCAGAATTCTTAAGCAAACTGGAAAGTAATATTAATTATTTTCAAATAGTGTTGAAAAGTACATAAAATACTTTTTATGCAGGGATAGTAATATAAAGTACTTCTAACACTTTATGTTATACAGAATAAGTACAATTGAGGAATGAAAAGAAGTATCAGCAGGTACTTTCAACATGTTGATTGACAGGAAAGTTTTGTTAAACACTTCAGATTATCAAAAGATGCATTTAACACTTTCTCCTAGACCAAGTAACGAGGCAATAAAGTCTTAGGATCTGAAGTCTGATTTTTTATGATTTTGTAACATCTGATAGAAACCGTACGAGTAATTTTGATGTGTGCTAAATTAGATTAAGTCTCCATGTCAGATTCTTCCAAGATCATTTTAACTAATGACTCAAAAGAGTTGGCATAAATTCAAAAAAGTTAATTTGCTTTCCTGTAAATTTTGTGTCAACGCCTATGGAGCATTAATGATGCGTACGATCTGGCAAGAATTGTACATCGAGCATTAAGGTAAATGTTGCAGAGACAAAAATTTCTCGTACAATATTCGTCTGGTACTGCAAGAGCATGCACAATCAATGATGCAAACTTACAGTCTAAAGGCTTGATTCGTGTTTTAAACAGGTGCTATTAAGCTCTTCAACAAGTATCCACAATTACTTTCAATACTGTATCTAATAAGAAAGCACTATGAATCACTTTGATTAATATTTACCAGTACTTCGAAAATTTGGGTTGTAGAAAAGTACTATTAAGTACCTCCAATAGTACCGTAAAGTATTTCCAATACTTAGCATGGCAGGAAAATACTGTTAAGTACGTTTCATGATATCGAAAAGTACTTTTTATACTTTATTTTCTATAAAATTAGTATTAAGTACATGAAATAGTGTCTCAAAGTACTTTCAATACTTTATTTTCAGAGTAATTACTACAAAGTACTTCCAAAAGTGTGAAAAGGGAATTTCAATACTTTTTGTTACAAAAAGGTACTGTTAAGTACATTTAAAAGTGGAAAAGTGTGGAAAAGTACTTTCGAAAGTAGCAAATAGTAGCAAAAAGTGACTTTTTTTCACTTTATTTTATATTGAAAGTACTTAAAATGAAAATTTCCTACTTTTTTTTTACATGGGTTAACCTGAGTGTCATAAGCATGTACTATGAAGTTCTTCAAAACGTATCAACAATTACTTTCAACACGTTATCAAATAAGAAAGTAGTTTGAGCTACTTCAATAAGTATTCAAAAGTACTTTAAAAAATTGCGTCATAAAGAAGTACTATTAATTACTGTAAATTATGTCGAAAAGTAGTTCCAACACTTTGTGTGACACAAAAGTATCATTAAGTACTTCATTTAATACGGAAAAGTACTTTGTATTCTTTATACAAACGGAAGTACTAATAAGTATTTTTAAAAGTATCAAAAGTTATTCTCAATACTTTTTGTCAGGACAAAGTACTGTTAAGTACTTTCAAAAGTGGAAAAATATATTAAAGTACATTTTAAAGTGTCAAAAGTTACTTTAAATACTTTTTGTTAGAAAAAAGTACTATTAAGTACTTTTAAAAGTAGAAAAGTATGTAAAAGTACTTTCAAAAGTGAAAAAGTATGAAAAAGTACTTTCGAAAGGTAGAAAAGTATGTAAAAGTACTTTCAAAGGTGGGAAATAGTTGTGAAAAGTGACTTTTTTTTACTTTATTAATATGCAAAGTACTTAAAAGTGAAAATTTTCTACTTTTTTTTTACATGGGTGTCATGCATTTTACATACATTTGAATAAAAAACAGTTACACAGGAGAAATCAAGGATTACCTTTCATTTTTTTTTGTGAAGAGTATAGTGTAACGTGAAAACGCCTTTTTTTCTTTAATAGAATGACAAGTATAAACTGTACTACACATATTAACATAGTCAAGATAAATAACATGCGTTATTGACTGTCATAGCAAAATGATTGTATTTCAATAAGCATATACGTTCCGTGTCTAGAAATCATTTGAATGTTAATGTATACTGTTTGTCATGTTTCTTACCTAAATTGGGTGTCAGTGTGAGTTTGGATAAACTGAAGAGTTACATTCACACCATTTATTCTAGATAAATTACTTATAGAAAGAATTTACGATTAATATTATATCTAATGCATTCGAAAAGTATTGCTCTTTAGTCATTTTCTTTGTAACTGTAACTGATCAATTAACCGTTATGTTAAAATTGTCAAGTGTTTGTTTATTTGTTGATTTAGATCTAATTAAATTTTAGCTATATGAAAAACTATCGCATATACCTTTTTAGTTAGCAACATTTTCACAATTAAAATAACGTTACATTACAAAAATTTGACAAATTAAAAAATAAATACTGTTAGCGTCCATGATGGATCACTTGGACGCTAAACGATGATTAAGATGCGCCTTCTAGTCTAATTGGCTTAGGACAACTGCCCGGATAGCAGAAGGTATGGGTTCGAGTCCCATGAAGGTCATCTTTTTCATCGTTCTGTCACATAACATCAGTGCAGAGATGTCCATCGCGGCGCTGCCGCGCCGCTGCCGCTGCCGCTGCCGCTGCCGCGGTGGCGGTGGCGGCGCGGCAGCGGCAGGTTTTTAAAAAAAATCACCGCGGCAGCGGCGCGGTAGCGGCAGATTTTTTTAAAAGTCATCGCGGCAGCGGCGCGGTAGCGGCAGGTTTTTTAAAAAACCATCGCGGCAGCGGCGCGGCAGCGGCAGGATTTTTTTGGAGGACATTGAAAAACTGTATGAATTTAATAGAATTTCACGATTTACAAATGAAACGCCCTGATATTGAATAAATCTGATGGACTAGTACCCATATCTCTGGTCAAATATAGTCACAGCAGTGAAATTAGAAACACTTTTTTGAAAATCGTCGCGGCAGCGGCGCGGTAGCGGCACGTTTATTTTATAATTCATCGCGGCAGCGGCGCGGCAGCGTTTCTTTTATAAGTCATCGCGGTGCGGCAGCGTCGCGGCAACATTTTTTTATAAACCGCCGCGGCGCGGCAGCGGTGCGGCAGCTTTTTTTTTCTAAGGCCGCGGCGCGGCAGCGGCAGATTTTCAGCCGCGATGGACATCTCTGCATCAGTGACACTGCTTGTCTCTTTCGTTCTATACATATGGAGCTAACAATGGTGGAGAAGTTGGGCAAGCAGTACACCGTATATACAACTCCAGCACATGTTCGTACGTTCTCCTCTATGTGAAAGAATACATAGAAAAGCAAAAAGAACTGTGCAAAGGGGGAGGTGTTAGCGTCCATGATGGATCACTTGGACGCTAAACGATGATTAAGATGCGCCTTCTAGTCTAATTGGCTTAGGACAACTGCCCGGATAGCAGAAGGTATGGGTTCGAGTCCCATGAAGGTCATCTTTTTCATCGTTCTGTCACATAACATCAGTGACACTGCTTGTCTCTTTCGTTCTATACATATGGAGCTAACAAATACATTTACAAATACTCATGAAACAAAATATAAAAGTATATGGGTGATTTGCAATCTATTGGTAACATTTAAAAATAAGAAGAGGTCGGAAAGAAAGTTTTTAATCAATATGTTTAGTCTTTCTCATTTCATTACTGTATGTTAAAGGAGAATAGGAAAATATTTTTTCCGACTACCACTATGAATGCAATCGATATACAGAGGTTCTAAGAAATCGATATGATAGGTCTTGATGAGATGAATTCAATGAGACATGATGTTAAAAAATTGGCTTTTGACCTTTGTAGCATCTGTTGTTTGAGTACTATATGCGATCAAAAGTTGATGTTTTGCCTGATGATGAGTGTTCAATAGTGGATCAAAGCAAAGAAAAAGTATTCAAATTGAATAGCATGAAACAGAACTATTGTCAATGGATATTGCATATTGCAACGGTACCAATTGATTGTAAAGTACTCATTTTTTTTATCGAAGTTTAATTGTATCCGAATTTTACGTGCCTCATAAATGATATGTAAAGTATAGATATATGACGTTGTTAAGTTTTATGCATTCCCTATGGTAGTATAATAGCTGTCTTCTTGTAGAATTTAATATTCCAAAAATTTGAAATTGTACTACTTTTTTTTTTCATAAAAATACTTTGGAAAATCATTTTCCGATATTAACATAGAATAAATCATTGGTCTAAAAGAAAATGATTTGAGATCAAATACTCATCAAAGGAATAATAAAAATTACATATGTACAAGGCCAATTTTGTTTTACTATTTTTGACATAATGATTTGCAATGTTTTATGATTCGATTCGAATTCAGATTTCCCAAAGTCTTCATTATAGATGTAAAGCGACAACTACGACAAGGTTTTCTGTAGGCTAATTAGTATCCCAATAAAGTAATGTTGTACCGAAAACGACCTTATGTAAATAGGCAAATTTTCTGTTCCTTTCCTTTTTTTCAACGTTCTGTATAAAAATCAAAAACAAGTAGTTGGTTGCACAACGTGATGTTAATAATGTCAGAGCATTTTTGTTTTTGTCGTGTGGTTACAGCTATTTGTTAGTTAACAAAATATTGTGAAACTGAATTTATTCAAAAATGTTTCTCAATAGAATTTGATGAATAATTTTTATTTTTAGATGGCTGAAGTTTTTACTTTCGAAATGTTGCCTGACGAAATGATATTACAAGTGTGTAGATATCTTCGTGGATCTGATGTTTTGTATTCTTTTTTCAATCTCAATACTCGTCTTAACCATACAATAACAGATTACTGTCATTATATGAATCTAATAGGTATTCGTCATCATCAATTTGATCATGTTGTCTCTGAAATTTTACCATGCATTGGTTCTTATATTCGATCATTTATGCTTAATGGTAATTGGGAGACAATACTCTCTACTAAAGCATTAACTATTCTTTTTGCACCGTCAATTTCATTTATGTTTTCTAAACTTCAAAAACTAACATTAAAATTATTTAGTGGTGAAAGACTTTTAGCATTTCTTGACAATATGATAGATTTTTTGCAACTGGTCAAACTTGATATTCGATTTCTTAAAAAAGATGCTGATGATAAATTAATGACAAAGATCTTTGCTTCTAACAATGGACGACTTCAATCGATATCATTTGATGATGAGTCAATTGCTTTGAAACTATCCGAAGATGATGATAAAAATATGTTATTTCCAAATATTCAAGAACTTAGAATTAAATTAGAATTTATCAATATACTACCACGTCTTTTTAAAATCATACCCAACGTACAACGTTTACATGTATGTGTTGAAAAAACATTGGATGAAGAAGATCATAATCACTTATTCATTGATTTATCACCATTTATTTATTTAACTGATTTTCATTTACGTTTGGTCAAATCTTTAGGAATGTTCGACGACATAACTAATATATTAAGACAAATGCCATTTCTACAAAAATTAACACTTGATTTATGGACACGTGATGAACGTTTAATCAACGGAAAGAATCTAATTTCAATACTTCCTTCATCTCTCAAACAGTTTCATTTTCTCATACGATATTATATTTCAGAAACAAATTTTGAAATAGATCATGTACTTCCAACATGGCCAAAGCATATACCAATAAAATATTTTTTGGATGAAGATAATAATTGTGTAATACTGTATACTATACCTTGTTGCTTACGTTCAACTATTTTATCAGCAACAATAAGTAAAAACTTGCCATCTTCTTGGACACATATACAACAAGTTGAAGATTTACAAATCAACGATGTAACATCATTTAATGAAATACTTTTAATAGTGCAACATTTTCATCGACTTCAAAGACTCACAATTGATGTAAAAAACAAATTAGAAAATGGTAGGTATCAATATTTCTAATTGTTTAATAGGTATTTTTATATAGAGCAAATATTCTAAATAATTGCACTAGTCTACTAATTAATATAGGTGATAGATATTTATAATGAAATTGCTCAATAACAAAGAACTACAAAGATATAGAAAAGAGCGAATCTTTTTTTTTGTGATCGATTCATAATCATAATTTAGTTAGCTTTATTCATAAATGTAATTACTTATTTCACAGAAGACATAATCGAAAATATTCAACGAGAGTACTATAGATCAAACTAATTGTAGTATGTCAGAACATGAAACAAATCGAGATTTGAGAAGTTCTAAGTATGAAATAGTCTAGAAAAAACTCTTACCTTCAAAAGAAAGCTTGAAGAAATAAGCATATTTATTAAATCTAATACAAGATATAGAATAGTTCCATATGAAAATGTTTTTTTTTTGCATTATTTCTTAATTAAATTATCATAATATGCATATCTATTTGTAAATCTTATCACAATTAAATTTTAATATTATTTTTAAAAAATTTAATCTATCTGCTTTCTTTTTATATATAAAGTAACGACATCGGTTCCATCTATTCGTCTTTATTTACCTCGGCTTAAGAAACTTGAAATACATGGTGTATGTCAATTATTTCCTTTGCTTCAGGCAGCACCTAATCTCGAATTTTTAATCGTCCAATATGATTGTCTTAAGACTCTACTTGATGATGAACCAACATGCAATTTATTACGAAAACGAATTGTTCGTCTTGAAATTTTTCAAGGAGAAAATATTGATTCAGAAGAATTACAACGTATCGCTCATGTATTCAATAATCTTATTGAATTTATTTTAAATATGAAAGAATCAAAAATAGTTATTGATCTGATTATATTGACAGCACTTACACTTTGGAATAAGAAAGAACTATTTTCATTACATATCGGTGGCTCAATGTCAGATGAAGCAACTCAAAATCTTCAAAAGTGGCTTATCAATCATACAGATTTAACATTAGATCATTCTTTTGCAACCACATATGAAAGCAATTGGTTTTCATTATGGTGGTAGTTATAACATAACAGTAGTGCTTATTCAAATTAGGATTAATTCTATAATCATATATTATTACAGACTAAGGCATGATAATTTTTAATGTTAGAATTTATTTCAATTATAAAAGGTGATACAACATTTTTTGTGATTTTTGCTATCATGCATTGAACAAGAATTGTTTTAATGCTTTTTTTTTTCATATTTAGCCTATTGAATTTTGATCTTCTTAAAAAGAATAAAACATAATCATGTAGTATTAGATTTTTTTGAATTATTCATCTTTATTTCATATGTACTTTCACTTTTGACACAACGATTGATAGAAAATATGTATTTGTCGTGATATTGCATTCGTAAATTCGCTATCAAATTATCAATAGTCGATGTTATATACTAATTTGAATATTTTCGTTTGTAGTATCGATCCTCTATTCATCAATAATAGAAAATTGTGTTTTGCTTGAGCCTTTTTAATTATCAGTTATGTGCTAGTCTCTCTTTTGTTTACATTCATTACTCAAAAAATATTCTCAGACTTTATTACTTCAAGATTTCGAAGCAAAATTTAGTTTAAGAATTGAATTTCGATTACTTGCCACATCATGTAAATTTTGCTTATGAAACGGCTGATGATAATTTTGAAATATTACAAAGCTTCTTGCTTACGAATTAATGTATTTATTGACAATTGATAATTATGTACAATTAATCGATTTTAATTCTAATTTATTCGAAAATAATACCTGTAGAATATTTAATTTGTTCTTGTGATTTATACGAATAATCTCATTTATCTATACTCATTGAAAAAAGTAAACCAAAATCACATATAGTAAATATGACAAATAAATTAATGATTGACAATATTTTTTTTTTGTACAGATTCTTTTCCATTCGAAACGCTACTTCATCAACAGTAAAATATTTTCATAATTCAACTTGTATGAATATAATTAATCAATAGTCCAATGACAAGAAGAAAAACGATTGATGATAAATTCTTGATTATTACATAGTTCTTTTGATTTGTATTTTAATGTATTTGTTTCAACATTATGTTTTTTTCGAATATAAAAGTCAATATTACAGTTTTTTGTTATTGTTATGAATATGAATAGTCTTTTGAGAGAATTATGAATAGAACTCATCATGTCTGTAATGATTTCGATTCGATTAGTTGAACTTGTATTTCAAGATGACTTTCATTAAGTTTTTATATATTAAAAAAAAAAAACCTACCTCTATTTGTTTTTATTCATTAAGACTGAAAACAGTTCTAATGACAAATCTTGTTTATTGATTTAACAAGATTTTTTAATACGCTTTGTTGTTGATTGCTTTTACTGTTCTTATTTTAAAGATATTCGTTTACTTATAAAATGAATTTTTTTTAGTAAAACTAATTTCCATTCAATGTATTCAAGTGATTCTATTTCAAAGAATTAAAATATATGTTACATTGAATGTAAATTTTCATGAAGAAAATGTATCTTCCACTGACAAATTTTGGTATTGATGTGTATCACTTCTTTTATTGCTACATTATTTGATATTCAAAGTTGACTCATTCATTGATGTGTATAGTTGATTTGCTGATATGCATAGGCAAAAACGTTTGTATGAATTGATAGTCAACAATTACTTGTAAAAAGGAAGAAAAGAAATGACAACAGTGATTTGACGTAAAAGAAAAAACAAAAAGATTATAGGGTTGTTTTTCTTCGCAGTTCACTTTTTACTTAAATAAACTAATACTTCATGAAGTTTTTTCAGGTTCTCGGTAGTTACTCTTTTTGTTTGTGTTATGATTATTCTTTCTTTTTTGCACGAAAAATAGTGTCAATAGAAATGAAGCAAAATCTTAGAATAACAAAACAACACGAAAAATAGGATCCATTAAGAAAAAAGCGAGAAATCTATCATTTTCTTCGACTAGTATTCATTTCTATCAATTATTTGAAATCAACAACTTCTCATCATATCGATAGAAATGAACTGACAAGAGTCGCTAAACGATATCTGCATAAAAGATTATCTTTTTCGAGTCGTTTCTATGTTGTTCATGATTGGTTCTATACTTTCTGAGAATCATATGCAATAATAATGAGTCAATTATCAATAAACACAAGCGAATCACTTGTTTGATTTAGAATTCAGAATACGAATTTATTTCTTGATTTGTAGGCTTGGCAATGGAAAAAAAAAACTTGTTTAATTAGCATAATGACTGTAATGCATTACACTTTTGACATTGTGTTCTGAGTGATATAGCTCGAAGTATCAACTTGAGTCTCGTTACTTATTAAGTTAATGTACGATAAATTTCTAAATTGTTATTATATTCTCATTTTTATCTTCATTAAAAGTGAATAGTTTTATGAATTTAAAGTGTTTTCACATGTCAGGTACCGACTGCTGTTGAACAGTGATCAAAAAAATAGAAACAATGGTACATGATACTGTGTTGCAATTGAATGAGATATCATGTAAACAATGAAACTCTGACAACACCATCGGTTGAAGTGTTACAAAGTAGACGAGGAAGAGTAAAACATATGAAATAAGAACAAGACAAGTGTGTTTATTTCATGGATTTTTTTTCATCTCTCTACTCATTTTAATAAAGCCTGAAATTTTCAATTTCTCAATGATAGAAATCAGATTTTTTTTCAGTTTTAAAATGATTTTTTGCGTTGCTCACTCCATATAAATATAGCTTTATCTTTTCAATTTCAGTAATACATAAAAAAAATACTACAACAAGTAAGTGAAGACATCATAGTTACATCTGCTGCTGGCAAAGTTTAAAAAAAATAATATACTGATAAATATTGATGAGTTTCGTTTAGATTTTGTTTTCAAAAATCTTCAAACTTTTATTTCCTAGACTAGAATTGTGTAGTGATATTCCGTCCCACATCTACTCGATTTTCCAATCTTATGCACGGTTAGAGTTAATGTAGTATCGAGTATAAAAATTGAACCTTCCTAGCACAAAAATCTATCTGAAATTATGCTATTTAATAAAATCTTAATGTTTATGTTTTCGATTACAATTGAATTGTGACGCAGGTACGGCATTATTACGTCATAATTGCTAAAAACAGAACTAACATGAGCAATTCCTGCTGCATATTAAGTTTATTTTTATGGCGAATTTTTTTTTTGCTTTTTACTCTAGACGTGGAAAGAAAAACAAGTTTTGTCAATTTTTTTGCATCGTCAAAAACATAAGACACATGGAACTACATATCGTGTCATACATGAGAGAGACATGACATCAACGCATTGATGTTTTTTTTTGGAATTCAAACATTCTAGTGAAACTATAAAACATATTTATTCATTGTAGGGTCGGGTTCTTATCAAAATATGTCAACAAATCCTTATGATATCAGTAGTACTATATATGCGATTAATGTACCAAATCTTTCACTAAAAGAATTGGATAATCGAATTGTGCATTGCTCAAATACAGATGTGCCGATCTTACTGCAAGAAGATCCGTCTCCTGACAAAATTTTGGTATTTCGCATCGATCAACTGCCAAGCGTTCAACGATTATTCTCAGATAATTCTATTCGTCGAGCTTTTTCTTTAAACAATGGAGAAGACGGGCACACATCATACAGTCATCTTGAAGATAGAATTCAAGTTGTCAATAATGAAAGAGAACTGATGCTTTCTTTATGTATAGAAAGTATGCTTTCTTTTATTGATGAGGCCTCTAAACATGAAAAAACAGACGACAGGAGTCTCGCCAATCGGTGCTACTGGCAGGCACTTCGTTTTTTGGATTTCGCTGATCATTATGTATAGTCTCAATACTTCGTGATCAGGTAGTATCATTAATAGAAAAATTTTTTGTACATTTCTCAATCATTTTTGCAGTGTAAATTTTTTTTGCTGAATAAAACGTATTTGTACGTTATTGTATAATTTTTTACTTTGTAATAAACTGGAATAGAATTCAAACATGTGACGAAGAATATTAATCGTATTACTCGGCATAATAACACCTTGTCTGTATCAGATCACCTCGTTTTCCGTTCGAATGTTCTGGATCAAGTTGACATTGATTTTTTCAAAAAAAGACGTTTTTAGAACTATAGAATGTCAGAGTTTATAATGTTCATTACAAACTATCAAAGTAATAATGGATCATAACATGACAAACGGATCAATACTGTGATGAATCAAGGATAACATGACATAAGAGCAAGTCATATTAGAGTTATCGTTATCAAACAACTTCATATTATTATAAAATACAAATGAAATCATGTTGTCGAGACAGACATAGTAGTTTCTTTGCAAGAATTTAAAAAATATAACAGTACCTATTATCCAGAGAACTTTTGTCTTCTACCAAAAGATGTTCGATGACAACTAATATCTGCATTTAAAAAATAGATAATTTTTTTCATGTCAGATTAAAAAACGTCGCCCTCAATTATGTCAATTTTCTGATATATGATAAATTTCATGCAAAATGAGACATATTCACCTTTCACTTGACTTCAATTCTTTACAAAGATTATTGCTTTGAATAAGTTCTCTTAGCGTAAATTTATGTCAAAACATTAGCTCTATCAAATGACACTTAATTATAATTAATTAATTAAAAATTAATTAGCGAATATGTATCTAACAATATGAGAAAACATTCAAAAACTCCATGACAGACTTTGTTGTTCGAACTATATCGATGATGAAATTTTCAGCTAGACACTACTTCAAAACGTTTCTTTTTAACAAATCGTTTTATAGAGACCTTATCAAGTTTCAAAATAAAAGTTTTAGTCTTATCATTTTCTAAAAATTCTGAAGAAAGATTTTTACCATTTAGAATTGATTTTGAACCTATCATTTAGTTATAAGAGTTTTTGTTGGATTGATTATTCATACTCCGTCACTTTAGTCGATGCCCATTTAAAGTTGGGTCACTCATGGTAGTTTTGCAGTGACAACTCTTTTTAACAAGTTACTAGAGCTGATTTTTCTTTTATAAAAATGAGTTCTATATACACAACAAAAAATCTTCTAGATATTTTGTTAAAGTTACAGAGAAACAATGTTTCTTACTTCAAGAAATACACCAATGATGCTCTTGCGATGAATGATAATTGTTGTCGACTATTGATCTTTCTATTTAAGCGTATACCGATCATCACTACAGGCGATATATTTGTCCAAATAGTATTCAATAGAAACCAAATACGACATTGTCGAATATAACATGCATGGATTACGTCAATGGCATATCTCAAAGAACAATCTAACTATCTGTCTGATGATTGAATCATTTAACTTTATTAAGTTAAACGACAGAAAAAAGTGTGAATGTTCGGTGTTCGACGTAGAGCAATCATGCTTTGTTGAGGTATAGACAAGTATTTTCGAAAGAAATTCGCCTCTATAATATACTATAGATTTATTCCTGAATCAAGATAGAACCGAAAACTTGATTAGATCTTGAACAATGCTTCATATAAAATGGTTAATAATCGCATTCTATAGATAGCAACAATGATAGAAAAAAATCATCGAGCGATTTTTCATTTTTTTATGGTAAGTCAAATGCTTGACTTAGTGTCTATTAAGAATGGTCATGTGCCTACTTGAAAATTCATATTGAAATAATTTTTAGAAGGAGAGAATAATTTGAGAGAACAAAATAAACGACTAAATTCATTTAGAGATATTCTTTCTACGTTTGTCCTTTATCATATTCAAAATAATCTCTGTTATCAAGAATATATATTATTTCTTTACAGAAATCATATTGTGAAAATCTATTCAGTATTCTATACAATGGAATAAATATAAACTTTTTTGAATCGTTGTATCACAAAAGATTGAAGCTTATACCAAAAGTCACATTGTATTAACAATTGACAATGCATTATGAAATAAAGTTTAACATTTTTCTAAACGAGAAGCTTTCATTACAAGTTAAAACTTTCCTTTGTATAAATTTATGGATTTCGATCATCCGAAAATAAATTAAAACAAAAATATTTTTACATTCGATTGCATTCAAAAAGTCATAAATTTCTAAAGCACAATGATATTTTGACTGTAATTGTTATTCGCAATTGTCATTTCCAACTGCAAGAATAATCTGCCTATGTCAGTCATCGAATAGTCACAAGCTTGCAGAAAGCAGGCAAACAACAATGTCATATTCAACATATCAATCAAAGACATGTATTACTAATACAAAGAATTTTTCTATCACCATCTAGGTGAATAATAAAAACAGATGAATAAGAAAGGTAACACTCGGCAAAAAGTCGAAAAACAATTTGTATATTTGTTTTGTGACATACTCTGCTTGTTTCTATTGACAGCTGAATTTTTTTCTTGGAAGAAACTAAACCCCCCCTCATAATAAAAGACCCCCCCATATTAGAAGACCCCCCGTTTTAGAAGACCCCTCCGGAGGAGTCACTTCATAGAAATTTCTTTTTTTCACCAGCAAAAATTTACAAAATTTACAAAAGTTCGCTGGACCATAATAGAAGACCCGGGGTCTTTTATTGTAGGGGGGGTTTACGTTATTTATTACCAATATAAATTGTTCTGTACATTCTACCTCTTGTTTAAAATTAATCTAAGTTTATCATTGCGAATCTCTCACCTGTTAGAAGTTAATCACATTATAACAAAGGTAAGTGAACGAAAAAAACCTATCATTATATGCATTAATCATAGAATTCTAATCAGAAGTTTCGCTTTTCGATTTATTACATTGATGAAGATATATTCCAACATAACTTTGGATATCTATATGAATGAACATTAATATCTCAAGATAAAAGGAATCGACTATTTCGAAGTTTAAAATCAAAAAGCAGAACTAGAGTTTAGTCAAGAATAATATCAAAGCCATTATGAGATTTTATTAAGCACTTTTTTCATATTAAGAATAGTTCTTTTGTCTCTATTTTGTCGTCAGACAATTTATTATTCTAGTTTCTTCTTTTTTTGGTGTAAAATTGATAGTTTCTAGATTTATTTTGTATGATCAAATGAATAAATAAATTGAAGAGTGTTAGATGATACAATATTTGATAAATCCAAAACATCTTAACACAACCACAGTTCATGTATTTAGAATCTGGTATTCTGTTGCATTTTGTTGAAGTGATTACTTATCAGAACATTACGCAAAAACTTGCTACGACAATGAATGTCAACATATTCGTTTCTAGTCAACTAAATCTTCCAATGAACAAATTGGATAATCAAATTGTACTTTGTTCAGATATTGATGATATGTGAACCAAATTAAGAATGAACAATTCATGTAAAAAAATTGTAGTGTGCTTTGTTAAACAACTACCAATGCTACAATCATCATTGCATGATGATTCTATTCATCGTGTGTTTGCTCTTAGAAATGACGTAGAAGCAAATGAATCAGTCAATTTCAAGTGCAATAAAATTCAACTAGTTCAAGACAAAAAAGAACTGATGTGCATTTTAAGTATAGAAAGTATGCATTGTTTCGTCAACGAAGCTTTGAAACATGAAACTGCGGATGATATCGGTATCGCCAATCTGTGTTATCAAAAAGCTTTTCGTTCACTTTCTATTGCTGATTCTTATATCTAACTTTGTAGTTTGTCGATTGTTTAACATCTTCAACAAGGCTTGTTGTCATACTTTTTTGAACCAATATAATCTTCTAAATCATGTTCAAATGAGTTCAGTTTTATTTGTAATCAAATTCCTATTTCATAATATTGTTTTTTTTGTTCAAATGTTTGCTAATACAATCTTCCATTATTCGATTGAGATATATTCTGTATTTTCTCATCCATATAGTCCTATCTAAAACGACATACTAAGATGCTACCAGTCCTCCTATCGATCTATATAGAAGAGCAAGAAGTTCGATTACAATTTTGCAATCACTATTCAATAGTAAGTTTCACAGAAAACATAGTGTTGTCGAATATCATGAGTGAAAGTTTTCAGCAAGTGATCTATTTTCATACAATGTAAGATATGTCATTTCAGAGATTTTTGACGCATACTTATGTTTTGATTTTGTTCATTTTTTCACAATATTGCTTGAACAACATCTTCACTGAGAGAATTGTCTGTATGAAAAAATATTCTTTATTCTCAGCAAATCCTACTAGAAAATTTAATTCAAATGATTGTAACAAAGAGCAAGAATAACCAGTACATGTGGGACTCTTTTTAATGTTGATGATTCATCGCATTTATTCTTTTTTTTCCAACAAGCTCACCACTCACTACTGTATTAGAGTAAAAAAAAAACAAGGGAAGTGCTTTCGCATCAATTATCAAACATAGCACTGAGCCACTTCGTCATATTGCATTCATGACAACTACACTTTCGTGATAAATCTTACTTGAATATTTCCAGTTTCTCTAATCTAATGTACACGATGTGTTGGATTTGCAAATATGGTTCTTGGAAATGGAGATTTATTCAAATAATGCAAAACAAAGCATATTTTATCGCGCTTGAGTGACGATTATTTGCCATGGAAATTAGGCCCAAATCTGTTTTACTCTTGACACAGTTTTTTTTGTGCATAGCCACTTCCTTCGTCATATATTTATATAAGTACTGTAATAAGAGCAGCAATGGTACCTTACCTGTATGGCAAGCTCTATTAATTACTCTATTCCCTTTCTTGATACACATCAACAACATTCTGATGTTGTTGTGGATAGTAACAACCATGTTCGGTATTTCATATCACGTAATGACCTTATTGAATCACTTTCATCTTCACCAATTCATGTAGTTGTGTGTGTATGCTGTCCAAACATGGATAATCTTTTGAATACACTTCAGAGATCACCAATAGTAGCATCTATTTATGTGTGCAATACACATCGGTTTACCAGTATAGGAGAAAACTGGACAACAACCTATTCAAAAGTGAAAGAAACCTCGTTTGACAACTCTTTACAGTGGCAACTCTATGCTCATGGTGATGCTTTTCACGCCAACAGGAACAACGGTCAATCGAAAGCAGCTCATGATATCAAGAATATTATGCAGCAACTAATCGAGAAACGAATGATTTCAGAAAGAAATTCGACCGAATTAGATGTAATCACTAACTTATCACTAGATCCAGATCAGTTCTAGTCAAGTATCGAACAAGATTGATAATCACTATTTATCTACATTATCTAACCTAAAGCAATTACATCTATCATATCTACTTATGCACTGTCTCCTGTCTTCGCTGTACAATAATCTCATTGTTCCATTACTTTATTTCAGAACGGATTCAGTTTAATGCTTTTCAACTCGTTATAAAAAGACAATAATTATTCAGTTTTGTTTCATCTCTATAACTAATTAATCTCGAATATTATTCTAATTCAATAAAAGCACAAAATATTGTTTTCTCAAACAATAAATCTGTCTCATGTATTTAGCTGAAACAATATCATATTCAGGCTTATTTCTGTTATAATAATATCAAGTAAACGAATTGCCAGATGAAAGTTTATATTTTCTATATGCTGCGAAAATCTGAAATTCCATGGTCTTAAACTTCTGAGAATCACGCTGTGTTAGCTGAAAAATCAGAGTTCCACAGTCAATGTTACACGACATCCACAATAGTGCAACCTGAAGTTCTAAAAACCTACGGAACAAACATTCAAAAGTTTGTTGTCCAAAAAATATTGTAAATTGTAATTTTAATGAAACTCCTCTATATTTCATCAGTCTGGTCGAAATGAGTTCGTATTATGGATTAACTTGTCATGTAATGCCATATATTTGACTACATGATAATCTTTTAGAATTTATATTCGTCACTTGCTTAGCTGAAATTCAACAAAATTGATGATAAATGCTCAATTTTGTGGGATATGAACTGATTCACCGTATGTTACTAACAGTTAAGATTCTACATGTGTCCTTGAATTTAAAACATCGAACTGAATAATGAACTCACATAGAAAATGCAAGAGGAATGTAATGAGTGGCACCGATAAGATGTCGCTAGACGATTTGCTTTTAGTATGGCTGTATGGTAGAGGCTTTAGATCATAATCCATGAGTCAATGTAGTTTTGATCAACAAGTTTCGGTATATACATTTTGATTTGTCCATAGCTCTCTTTCTATGCATAATATTGCTAAGAATAAAATTGTACTTGAAAATAAGGAGAAATGAGTCTCAAATTCGTATAGTCTGGCTCTGAAAACATTTAGACAGTTTTTTATGAGGAACTTCCTGAAACATCTGTCCGTTGATTTACATAGTAATTAATAATCTGGAATGAATGAATCTGGTAACAACAAACCCAGATATTTCGGCCTCAGTACATGCCTACTTTGACCTGTTTCTTGAAATGTTTCATAATAATGATAGTTGTCAGAAGAAAATGGTCATAGAAAAACCAACAGCGCCATACGTGTCCTTAGTTAGTTTTTCTCCTTCTTTCTATAGATATGATATAATGTAGAGAGCATGAATTTACGTTACTGTTCTTCTTACTTCGAAATAGATGTCAAATGATCAAGAGCAACAGTTACACGGCTTCATTGATTAGTTATAACTACTCATTATTATCAATGACAACCAGTGACTAGTATAATAAGTAATAGAATTGTTCCTCATAGTGAAAAGACTAAAATTTTTATTAGAGATGTTCTATATAATTAGATTGTTCGAAAATAATTTCAGTCTATCAGAAAGTATTTGTGTTTGGATGTGAAGTGAAGTTTTGTGTCAAGTAGAATTGCAAAGCTGCGAGGATCGGCGATGTCTTTCTTATGCTAATAGGTTAGTTATTCTCTAGTAGCTGGTAGTGTCTGCTGCTGAGTGAGATCTGGATGAATGCGTTGACGTTTGCAGTTTAAATACTTGAGAGTAGTATCTTTCACCTGCTTGTTCATGATGAAGAGTGCGACCGTCATTAGAGCCACAAATAACGATATGTCATTGTGAATTAGTAGATAGAATGCTTGTGGTGGTGGGCTGTCAGGCTTAATTGCATTCCAAAGAACAAGGATTAAGAATGGTATGCCTCCACCAGCGAAAATGCCTATCACAATCACCATATTTCGAGCGAGTTTCATTTCACGTCTTGCATTTGGTACATCAGAACTTGTGATCTCTGAGACCGCAGCCGCGACGCGCTGTGATGATTTCAGAGCACGATACCAAATCGTAGTATAGATCAGAATAGACAAACCAAGTGGAATTACAAAGCCAACGGAAATAGCAAACATCGATGTAGAGAATTTCTTTGTACTCGGCATACAGAGACGTGATTCGCTTTCGAAGACAAAACCGTCCTGGAAGAAAAACGGTTCAATAGCAAATACAAGACCGATAACCCAGTTTAGAACAATCAAATACCAGTGAACTCGAAAAGTAAGTAAATGCTTATGCTTGAAAAACACAGTGAAAAAGAGACGACTAATAGCCTGAACCAGATACGAATAGCAAATCAACCCGCAAGACGCCAAGAAGCAATAGCCTCGAAAGGTACAAACTGGTTGATTCAGTGCCCAATCTTCACGAAAGCCATAGATAGATATGACAATAGTATTGATGAAATAGGTCGAAATAATAACACAAGTATTGCCCAGAAGAAGATTGGTGATAGTACGACATGGACGATGACTAGTGATGATCACAATCATCGTACAAGTAAAGAGCAAAGCGACAATCGAAGCCACAATCGAGAACGAAAAGTTGAGAGTAAAAAATAGAGTGGTGAGCATATCTTAAAAAAAAAAGATGAAGTTCAACTGATTGAGAACGAGAATCTGCTGGTTTTCTTTCAATATTACTCCATGCATAAAGCGCGCTATCTATTGTTATCGGCATGGCCGCGCATCGGTCACCCTGGCATGAGGAAGGTTTATACGCACTAAAAATAAAGAAAACTCTCTCCAAATCCAAAATTTCCCTACGGACAGATTTTGAAATACGTTGCAACCTCTGAGATACCCTGTTGATTTATTATATAAACCGTATTTTTCGTCCAATAAGTGTCTGAAAACGGGTTTTTTGACGAATTTCATCAAAAAAAATCCGTTTTGAGTCCCATTAGATTTCATTTTTTGTCCAAAAAACAGGTAGAATTTTAAATGTCATTCTGCTTTGAAGGCGAAACTGATATTCTAGCGCGATAGAACTATCTCTGTACTATTCGCGGATACGAAAAATGATGGGTTTCTATCATGATAATTAGAAGCTGTAAGGTCCCTAACCGCCCCCATTAGAAAGTAAAAAAATAATGAAATTCCGTAACGAAGTGAAATTCCGTAACGGACAGTATTTACATTTGTTTGACTTGGTCCAGTTATGCTTTCTAGGAAATGAATTGATATTTTGAAAGCTCATGGAAAGCTGAATAACTTTTATATAGAGCATTTATTTGTATGTCGTTTCGTTACGTAGTAAAATGCTTAACTCCCAGGTCACCCTAAAAAAAATTTCCATTTTTTGAAATTCCGTAACGGTCAATATTTGTTCAATAACTCAGCTATGGCTGGACAAAAATAGATAAAATTTTTACTGGTAATAGATCTCAGCCAACTCTATCTATGGTAAAAATTTGAGCAAGTTTGCCTTGATTTTTGAGAAACTACAGGTGTCACAATATGAAAAAATGAAATTCCGTAACGCGCGGCCACGCCCTTATGCTTCTATGATTTGATTCATTATCCATTGATTATCATTGATGTGAACTAACGCAGCACGATTCGCTTCCAACTATCTATTTCAATTGTGTCATATCATCTAGCATATTTATCTGCTCATGCGTCTATTCACGCCTTTGATAAATGTACTAGGATGACACAAGGACAAAATTATGATATTTAAGCATTCAACAACAATATAAATGTGAGGTGTTTCACAATTATTCCAAATATCATTATACAGAATTTTGACTGCTTGTTTAGGTATATAAGTGTAAACACAAAGTCAAAAAGAGAAAAGTATTAAAAACTTTATAAATTTGCAAAGAAGCAAATAAATGAAAGAAAGAGAAGCGATGGAGGGGGTCACTCGTTAGCATTTCAAGGACAGAAAAACAAGAAAGAAGAGGAGTAAAAAAATCTGGAAAAACAGAAAAAAGTTAAAGGGAGAAAGATTCTACATTCTCTTGTTTTTGTATACAACTATTCTATTTCGATAAATGATGTCTATTTTAAAAAAAGCGATTCATGCTTTTCCATCAATTGATTTATACGATTACTACAAAAAAACTGACCAAGGCGATCGTTGTTTCTTTTATGAAAATCATCCCAAAGGAAATATAATTATAGAATAGTGAACAACCAACATGTGCCGAATGCATACATTTTAATCTTTTTTAAGTGTAGTGTCTAACGTAAGGCTTCAATGAGAGTTCATCAGTCACAGTATATACGTTATGAGCTGAGATAAAGGAGCTGTGATGCACTAATCGAAGGCCAACTCGGAATTTCTGTGATCATAGTTGTTGTTTTGATTTATGAACCAAGGAAAAGAAGGAAATAACCATGCAAAATGAGGAAGTATTATTGCTGAATGGTATCAACTGCTGATTTCAAAGTTAGGTTACTGTTTTCACTTAACATTGCTTCAAATAGAGATCACAAACACTTATATTATAAGATCGAACTTACTATTCAATAATGAACTGACATTAATCTAGAAGAAGAAAAAGTATACTAGTTATTAAAATCAAACTTTCGATTTAACTGCCCATGAAATGAATCGAAACGAAACAAGTTGAATTTACTATTGATAAAAACTGTACTGTTCAGTTGCTCATCGACGTGAATCTAACAGCAAACAACGAATGAATTTATCATTGAAATTCAACTTATCATTTAGTTGTACATTTACGAGAATTTAAATTAGAAAATGAAACTCACTATTTATTAGAAAAAGCCTTACCGCTCAGTTGCTTATAGACAGAAATGTGAAAGCAAAAAAATAAATAAATTCATCATTGAAATTGCATTTATCATTTAATTGCTCATTGATGGAAATCAAAAAGAAAAAATGACAAATATTATTATTGAAATTAAATTTACCATTCATGCGTTCATTGACAGGAATCCGAAGAAAAAAAGAAATAAATTTATTACTAAAAAAATCTAACCATTAAATAGTTCCTGTAGAAGAATCTAAAAGAATAAAGTTAAATTTCATTATTCAATGCAAATATGCGGCTCAATAGTTCATGAGAGAAGTTCAAATAAATACAAAAAAGTACTTTAAAATAAAACTCATATATAAGTGATCAAGTCTGAAAGGTATTTTTGTTTGAATAAGTATCTTTTGATTCATCTATCCTGGAAGGTTGCGTGTTTAATATACTCATCTCTTATTTCTGCATATATCATGAAGAATTCAGCCATATTATATTATTTTTTGTTGAATTTGTCTCACATAACAAAACATATGGTAACAAATAAAAAAGATAACAGTGCCGTTACAATTAAAGGCACAGATCTATCCCAATATCTATAACAGTCTCTGTAAAAAAAATTGAACATCCATGCAGTTTGTTGCATGAAGAAGCAAGAGTTTCCTCACTCTGACAATCATTGAATTCACGTGAGTAACATACAGTAAAGATGTGGATATACGTCTTCTCTATATATACATCCACACCTGATGCCATAGGATTGATAGTGCATCGGTTACACTAATTGAATCCATTTATGGTGCCTGTCGAACACACAACTCGAATTTTTCTTTACTCACACGTATATTAGCATCACTATTTGAATCTATACCGAAAAATTTTAAAAATATATTTCTTCATCATGATGATATTAGTCATGAATAACCGAAAGAACCGAAAAGGCAATTAATGGAAATCTTTCCGAACGAATAAGTTTTTGGAACATAGTTCTATCTGTATTGATATTTATGTATCATCAGGACGTGAACGAACGCGTATTGAATCTCACTATATTTTTCTATTTATTACCGGATTTTCTAGATTAGAAACTGATGCTTTACAAGTATTCAAGCAACAGTATTTCTCACACAAGTCATTGAAAAATAGTATCCGACAAATTTTCGATTTGTTTCCTAAATTTTTCATCTTAGTATATATTTGAAATCTATACAGCCAGAACAAACAAAAACATTTCTAATCAAGAAAGTTCAATTTTTCGTCGATCCAGTTCATGAACTCTGTATTGTTTTCAAATAAATTCTTGGAAATAATACAGGTTGAATATTGACAGACAGAAAGTTGATTCTGGAATAGCTATCGACTAAATCAACACATCAACATGGAATTTCTGCAGTAAGTTATGCAAGACTCATTGAGACAATGAAGAATGATAACATTTATTACATGCAAGCTTGATATTAGTACTTAATTTGTTGCTTAAATTCTTCTTCCATCTCTTTCTTAGGAATTAAAAAAAGTTCGTAGTGCAGAATTCTCTACTCAAAGAAATATCCACGCTTACTGGTGTGAGTGTCAGTATTCGCTTGTTCCCTTTTAACATTCATATTATAGTCCGCACAAACTATCATACCCAGAATCACACTTCACATCCACAATCAAAATGAACCTTTTTGTGGTTCAGCATTGATGCCTTTGTATTATACTGCTTTATAATGAAATAGCGAATAATGATTTTCTGACAAGTTACAACATAGATACATGAAGCTCATTTTGAAGTTCTTGTTGTACTAGACTGATCCAATAGCCCACGCCAAAAATAATAGTATCGTCATTGAAGTTGTACGTTGGCGAATGAAGTTCACCGGATTGGTTTCCATTTCCCATAAAGATATAAGCACCTGGTTTCTGTTCGAGCATTTCAGCAAAATCTTCTGCATTCGATGTTGGTGTTGTGTTTCCATCGACGTTTTCGGCGCTTACGAGACTTTCAGCTGCTCTAATAGCTCTTTCTGTAGCCTGAACATCATTGACAAGTGCAAGTCCTTGTCGATTGAATATCACTTCAGCTTTGCACCCAAAACTAGTAGCAAGACCATCTGCCAACTCATTCATACGTCGTTCAATTGTATCTTTGACCTCTTTAGTAAAACTACGAACAGTACCACCAACACGAACTTCCGATGGTAACACATTCAGTGATTCGAGAAATCCACTTTGAATAGCACCGACACTTATGACAGCTGCATCGGTCGGTGCAATGTTATGACTTATGATTGTTTGTAATGCTAGAATGAATTCTGCTAGCACCACAGTGACATCGGTGGCTAAATGTGGTGCAGCACCATGGCCACCAGTACCTCGAAATGTAACAACCCAAGTATCGGCTGCTGCCATTAGTGGACCTGATCGAATGGCGAATTGTCCAACAGGTAAACCTACAGCATTATGTAATCCATAGATTGCATCCATTGGAAATCGGTCAAAAAGTTCATCTTTTATCATGGCAATTGCGCCATAGTGTTTTTCTTCAGCAGGTTGGAAAATAAAATAAACAGTTCCAGAAAATGAATCTCGATTCTCTGCCAGATATTTAGCTGCACCAAGTAACATTGTAGTATGTCCATCGTGACCACACGCATGCATGATACCAGGAATCGTCGAAACATAAGATACATCAGTTTTCTCAACGACTTCAAGAGCATCCATATCAGCACGCAGGCCAATAGAACGATTACCTGGTTTGTTACTTTTCAATGTGCCAACTACACCTAGCTTGCCCACTCCTTCAGTGACATTTATACTCCACTGTCTAAGTTTAGCAGCAACCATAGCAGAGGTTCGTACTTCTTTCATTGCCGTCTCTGGATAAGTATGTATATCCTGACGGATGAATGTCAGTTCAGCTTGCATCGCACGCAATCGACCAAGAAGATTGGGGCCCATTTGCCCTTGATTTTGAGTACTGGAATCTACATCTTTGAAAACAATTACTGCCGAAATGAATAACAGCAAAGTCCAGAAAGAAGAATGCATAGCTTCACAAAGTTTGATCTCGGTTATCAATGACAATATGTAGTCAAGAGAAAAGAGGATTATCGATGCAGTTCTACAAATATCATCTTTCAAACTTTGTCACGAACTTAAGGCAAATATTTTTACCCTTTCATTTCTATTGACAAAATTTAGTGAATGCTTGACAAAAGAAACATTCTTTTGTACCCATGTCTGTTCTTCAAGAATGTCCTAAAAGTACTTCGTGTTAGAATCGAAGTTTTGTTTGAGATTAGGATTCAGTTAAAAAACAAAAGACTTTTTAAACATGCTGTCATAAGTATCACTGAAATCTTCTATTATTGAATCACTTGCTTGCATATGTGCACTGAATCGTTGAATATTTGATGAGTATTTTTTTTACGACTTCTTTGTATATCACTTTGCTAAGGACTGAATATAATAAGAATTTTCTTATATTGTATTATCGTAAAAGTTTGTGTGCAGTAATTGTATGGCTGTCAGAAGCATTGATCAGATTTTCGATGATGCCAATTATCTCATTTGAAACATTTTGATAAGAAACTCAATTAAATAGATTTTTTGTTTGAAAAAGGGGTGTGAGGATGACTTCCTGTGAAAGGAAGACAAACCACGGCACTTTTCGCACACTCATATCGACACCTATGTCCCACGCAGTCTTTTGTACTTATTTGTTTCTTTTTAGTGTGTAGAGTTTCTTGTTATTATTTGTCATGATGTATGTACAATAGAAGGATTGAATGATTCGGTCATCAGACATAAAGAACAGGAAACAAATGATATCACTTGAGACAGTTTTCTTTCTTTCCTTCGAGACCTTGCTTAACAAAAGAAAATATTGATTTTTATGTATATAGTTCCGCAACACTATGCCAACCAATATCATATGGAGATATTGTTTAATATGACTAATATTAGATCAACTGGAATTTCACATCAATGTTTATGAAAATCGTAATAATTCAACCAGTACAACTATCAGATGGAATTGGATAATTTCATACTAATGTACTATAAAAACAATAGTATTTACCTCTGTTCAAAGCATTTTAAAAGAATAACTATAAATTCGATATGTCAGAGAAAACTAAACTAGTAAGTAAATGAATTTTATTCATTTAGTTTATATCATTATGTTTCATTTATAGATATTCTAGATATTCAGAATTTGACAGTAGTATTATTACTGCTATTGCTTTCTTCAAATGAAAATGGTGGTTCCTCAGCTTATTTTGCATGCATAACCACTTGTGCAGCTGAATGCTTAGCAGGAACAGCTCTAATTAGTACTTCACTATGTTTGAGTTCTTGTAAAATGATATTATTCAATTAATCACTGCTCCGACACCATAATATACATACATGTATGAACGCTGATTTTGTTTTTATTCTATGAGATTTCTATATGTCATATAAATGAATAAATTTTAAAAAAAAGAAAAAAATTTTCTTTAATTATCGAAGGGACACAACGAATTATATCAGCAAATATAACGTGAAAGAAAACTTACAGATAATTGACATATGAATTGTTTTTATAATGATGAAATCAAATAAACTAGTCTCGTATTTATGAGAATGAGATATGCATAACATTCAACAAAGTAATTTCTTTCACAAGGCTAAATTATAAATCGTTATGTGAAGAAAGAACAACTACATTAAAATGGAAACAAAATATTTGGTCAGTAAATTAAAGTAATTATAAAATCAGTGAATTTAAGGATTTAGAATGTGGGTATGCGTGTATGTATTTTGAATACATACCACACCCACACTCTTTCGAAGTTTCCTAGAGTACTTATTTGGGGATACTCGAGAGATTTCTCATTTTTCGCTTGACTTTCTGAGAGATTTAGCAATTCGACAGGTGTCTCTTGATGATTTTTGTGGAAAGAATCGTCTACGATTATGCAAGCAAAAAATACGTTCTATACTAGTAAAACGCATCGTAAAGAAGACATTCTCGAACTGCTTATTTGTCTTTTTATTGAAAAACTACGTCTTCCAACGCTGTTTAAAAAGTGCGTTTAAAGTTTAGTGAAAACATATAAGCTGAAAAAATAACGCATTGAAACATAAATTTTTCCGTTGTTTTCCTCGTGGGCTACGTTATATTGCACTTCATCCTTAACTGAATCTTAGTCGGATATTCTCACCAAACATGCCCTATGTTATATAAATATTGCCTGTAGCAAATCTGCAGTCAACCATTGATATCAATGGGTAGTCGCTCTCGTTATAAAGTCTACCTTTTTAAGAGATTATACTCTTGTTTTTACCATTGGTTCAAATAACATTGTGTTTCTCTCTATAAAAGTCGTGGATTATAAATAACACGTTCCTCGATTGAAAATTGAAAATACTAGTGCTACTATGAAACCAACAATAGATACGATACTCTGCGTCGATGCTTATAACGTATTAATGTGGACAAGCAGCTGATTGCTCAATTTCAACGAAGAAAAAATGAACATCCACAAGACAGAAATTTTAGACGAAAAAAGGTTTGGCCAACAGCCTGATATTTCGAAAATCTAATTTACGGAGAACGCAAAGCAAGAAAGATAATAGAGATTTTACAGATTTTCAGATACCAAAATCTACATTTTCCTTCTTGAGTTTTCCTTTACAATACTTCAGCATATTCTATTGGTTTTCAATGATAATCATATATATATTTCGAAATCTGTGTAAGAAATAAAATGTCATTATCAATATCATTGCTCAAATTCTATATTTTCTCTTCCAAAACTTTCTCACTTACACTGAAAATACGCTTACTTGTAGCTAAAATTATCCGAATTTCCAAAAGAGATTCTTCTTTAACAGACTAATGCCATTGTTATCTTTAAACTCGAAACAACCTGAATGTTGACACTGTTAAATTCAAGACTTACACCATTTTGTTCAGATTTCAATTCTACATCCTTTTACATAATAACAAATCTTTCATAGAGCAAGTCTGGTTTTTCAAAACATTATTTTCCAAAGTAAAATAAAAAATATCGACCGATAGCAACTTAAGATTATTAAATAATTTACTTTGAACATAGACATTAATGAGTAAAGGTTAACATAAATAAACTAATGTCAACAGAAAAATAGGTAATTGCAATTGTAAGTGTTTTAAATTTTGCGTTGACATGGAAAGTTTTATTTGAAATATAAATTCGACAGTTTTCTAGAGATTAAAATTCTTTATGTTATAACATATAAAGAAACCTTTGTGATGCAAAGAAAGTAATAGAAAAAAAAGGCACCAAGATGAAATGTAATTTATTCTTGAACATCTGTTATATCATAGAAAGGGAAAGTTTTTTTTTTACTATAGCTTATATGTTTTAAAATGTATTATTAGTTCAAGAATGCAATACACAACGTACTTTCTCGGTGTATATAATATGTTTGAAAATAAACGATGTGTACTAATAAAACCACAATGAAGAGAAACTAGAGAGAAATTAATTACCTCCCATAATATGTGTGTGCCTACAGGCTACAGCTACAATGCGGACACTTTTTTTAACTAATTAAGGTAAAATGTCCGCAAAGCAGAATCAGGGGGTATAGACAAAAATGACCGCATTTTGAAAATTGTCCGCAAAGCAGAATCGAGGCAGAGAATGAAAATGTCCGCATTATAGAATCAAGAAAAAATTTATTATGTGAAGAAAAAGAAAGATACAAGTAGTACGAGATGATTCAACATTCAACTATGCTTTGGTTCATAATCTTTGTCATCTTTGTCAGATGTATCCAATATGTGAATGTATCGGTAACAAAGAGAACGTAGTCTTTTTTGATAACCATCTAAATCTAGTAGACCATTTAAGTAATCTTCTTTTGCTTGTACTAAAATATTTTCATTATTGACTGAAGTTAACCTTTTTGGACGAGTTGTTCGTTGTTGTGCGTGTTCCTGTTCTAATCGAATCATTACTGATTATCGTCGATAGAATCGATTTGTCTGTACTGATTTTCTTACTATTTCTACTTTTTTTTTTGATTCTATAATGCGGACATTTTCATTCTCTGCCTCGATTCTGCTTTGCGGACAATTTTCAAAATGCGATCATTATTGTCTATACCCCCTGATTCTACTTTGCGGACATATTTTTCCTCCAATTAAGAAAAATCGCCCGCAATCAAGCAGACACGGTGCCTACAATAGTTTGTTAAATAGTGCTCTTTTTGATGAATGTATATGATGAATATATATTTTTTCGAAAAAAGAAAGTCAATCAATACAAAACAATATTGATTAGCTTTGGCATTGTACATAAGACGTATTCATTGTGCTCATTTTACAGCCAGATACGTACTTCAGAAAAACGTTTTAATAAGCTTTCAATGTATTGTTGTTCAACAATTTGTTCTACATAATCTTGCTTGATATTATATCGATAACTACTGTCTTTATTGATAATCAATTCGACGAGTTCATCAAACTGAAACACAACTAACGAAATAAATGCAGCAAGATTTTCATCAGGATATAAACCGATTTTCTCCACCCATAGAGAAGTGAGTCGTGGAAAAGAATTTGCCAATATAGATATATCGATACATTCAATCAAACTAGAAAGAAAAAATACATCATTAATAATTATTTAACAAATAGGCTAGTTCATCAACACTGGTTCAATATTATCTTTGCTAGAAAATCAGAACTTTATTGTCTATAATGATGATAGGTCGTGCAGAAATCAGGTTGTATGGAAAGCTATGAGTCTTTTAATAACATAATATTACTTCTAGAATTTTAAGATTAATCATTTTCGTTAAATATTCACTGAACCGGAGAATCTCGAATTCCCTATTATGATATATTCAAAAACTCATTATGTATCTATGCTCTTCATTATTGCTGCCACTACTATATGAATGACTAAATTCATGAATTTTGGGACTTAGTGCATACCTAATTTCTATTGATGTATACTACTATTAAGTATCTTCTTAACTTCTTATAACATCACCGATCAAAATATGTAAAGAACTGACGTTATTTATATGAGTTTGAATTTTTTAATAAATAACGATGAATTCTATTTTTTATATTCAGATGGTGAACAATCTTCAAATATTATTAAAATTTACTCAATTCTTTTTAAGACAAATTCATGCTTGAAAAAAATGTTGAATCTTTCACTAGCTATGTTTATAGCTACTAACCAACAAAAAATATTAGATCATTCTTATTATGCATTCTGTCTACCATTTTATAATTACATTTAGGGAAAAAAAAGGAAAATTGCAGTGCCTTGTAGATAGACAAAAAAGACTTCAAATAGTGTACTTTGAAAAACACAGACATAAAATTTCTGAATTCATATTCAAAAAGAACATATAGTTCTGGTCTTAACTCACAGCTTTTGACTCATTGGAAATAGTTTCTAGCAAGTAAAAAGTATACAATATATCTAATTTAAAATCATTCCGGTCACTCGTTATTAGAAATAATTAAGAACAATTTTCTATATGACAATAATCGATCGAAAAACATACTTCTACATGTTTAGAACTGTTGTAAATCATGTTTCTCCATGTATGGTACTAATTCAAGACCATATCCATAAAACAGACGTGTACCATAGTTCATAGCAATAAATACACGCCATTTGATGATCGTCATGTTCAAAAGAGAGACTATTTTCTATCATTGATCAGGATCACAGCGGCAAATAGAAAATTTCAATGTTATGTAAATCTGCTAAGTCTCTAAGAAAAATTAACAGTACATTGAATATTGAATAAATTTATTGAAATAAAAGCGTGTACTGTTTCTTGAATATATTCAAGTTATATAATTAGAATTCAAATCAACTTAGTTTCAACTAGTGATGAAGGCTGATTGGGTTTCATTTGATGGAAATGAGAGATGATTCTGCACATTCTATCTCTATTACACAATATCGCAAGAACGAATAAAATTATTACTAAATAAGATTAATAATGTCCTCTATACACATTTCTTCTAGTATTTTTGAATTTTTGTTGTAAGATAAATTTTTAAAACACGTGCTCACTTCATATTTCAGATCATTAAATTTAATTAAACATTTGAAGCTTATTCGCTCAGAAACAATTTCTATTCTCGATGCTATTTGAAAAAATTCTTCAAAGATCATATGTACCCATAACTAGAAAGAATTAGATCTATGACAGTTCCATATTAGTAGTTTCGAATATTCTGAAATAACGGTAAGTGTGACTTAGTGGTATGATAAAAAGGCTCGATTCTCAAAAAATAAAATAGTCCTTAGACTCTGTTCTACAAAAAGGAATCGGTTCATAGAACTGGAAGTTGTCGTAGATGTAGAAAGAATTATCTTTCGTCTTGCATGTAAAGAGATTCCAAAGTTTTGAAATACTATATCTATTCATATAAATGAAATCGTAGAAGAAAAAGCATTGAAAATTCTATAGAGAGAGGGAACAAAATTCTCTCTCCATTAATATACAATACTCTATGTATAACGTTGAGATTGGTAAACACTGACAAATATATCAATAAAAAATTCTTGAAAAGAATACAAGATCTTTTTTTGGACGATTGAGAAACTATTACTTGTTGAAAATTATGACAAACAGAAAAATTTACTTTTCAAAGAAACAAGTCCTATATAGGGTCAGATTTGTTATGTACTGCATCTATTTACCTACAATCATAAGATTTTTCTCTCTCTCTCCCATGATATGCTTCCTTTGTTAGATTTTTCCTTCCTCGTCATATTGATGATGGATTTCTCGATTTCTTCTTCTTTATGGATTTGCATAGGCATGTTTGTCGTCTATTCGACTTTTCATCCTATGAATTTTCCATTCTTTCTTTCATACCATAAACTAAGTGGTTTAGTACAACAAGTGGAGTAAACATCTAACGAGCTCAACTCAAATTTTGAAATTGTTAACTATTTCAAGCTTAAACCGTATCTATAGAAAAAGATTACACCTTTGATTAAGACAAACATAATTCCAGATTACATTTACGTCAAATCTGTCAGATTCCATATCAAATTGTCCTTTATATAGTATGCATGTTTTCAATAACCATCTTATCTATCTATTTAATCATTAATAAATAAGTATAATCAGAAATTAAAAAAAAAATAGAAGGCATCTAATACTAGAAATATCTATCACAGATGAAAATCCGTCACTGCAACGCCATAATGAACTATTAAAAAAAGTTCTGCTACCGCAATGACATTCAGAAAATGTTTTAAATTTGACCGTTGTGACAATATTGAACTAGAACTAAAAAGAAGCAATAAATAAATGATTGTCACAGATGATCTAGACGTAAAATAAAGAACAAGAATAATTAATACCTGATATTTGAACAGTTGAATATGTTAAAGTTTGCAAACAAAATGCTACTAAATACAATATTGAATTTTCATATACAAAAAAAGTACTTAAATCTATTCTATCTAATTCTAATAATTTATATAAAACTATATATCACTGATTATGAATAGACAATCGATTTATTTTTATTATTTATTGAACTATTTCAAACATATGAGATAAACAAACTAATCTTTTTTGATATATGTCATATAATGAACAAGATGTAAAATTTAAACATTTATTGGATAATATGATTCGATTGAAAAAATCCTATTAATATGTTTATATTATCTAATATACATATAGAAAAGGGCAAACGAAGGATTCTAATACAGGAAAATAATCATTGAAACTTTTTGAACGTTTTATTCTTGGCGTTACTGTATTGATAATTAATTTTTTTATGTTTCTGCAATTAAGCCGTGTTGTACCTCTTCTAAAGTTTGTTGTCACCATGTATAAATCATTATAACAGACTGTTAATTTGGTTAGACAAGGTAGATGTGTTTTTGTCTCATTGAGAAATTGATCGGTATAATGAATATAAGCAGTATCAAGTCGAAGTGAAATAAGATAAGGAAATTTAACAATTGGATAGAATTGATGATAATTAAATTTCAATTTATCTGATTTTGATCCCTGTGATTCACGATTAATAACCCATAAATGTTTCAATAAAGGAAAAGACCAAGCAATTCGATGAAAAAATTCATGTTTGAATGGAACTATATCGTTCACTGTCAACCGTATAACATTACTGAAAATAATATTTGGAAATGTATTACCAATAGATTCAAGACAATTAAACATGAACGGTAATGAAAAGACAAGATATGTGGTAATACTATATCCGTTATTTATAATACAATCCACTTGTCGATATATTGTATTAGTAAAAGTTCGTTGAATATCATCTTTAGATAAATAATGTCCTAAATGATTCATATTAATGTTAGTAGAAATACAAAAGTTAAATATATGAAGTCGTGGCATATGAACAAGAATTTCATTAGAAATATGAATACCATTGATCAATGTAGTTCGATTTTCAATAGTAATATACAATGTTAATTCTTCAAGATTTAACATACGACGAAAAAGAGATAGAATTTGAGTATCATATATATCAGTTGAGCAATAAGATGTTGTTAAAGAAAAACATTTCAAATTAGGTAAATTATTCTAGAAAATATAAAACAATATATTATTAATCAATAAAAATAACAAAAAACAAAAGAGGTTTAGATAAATAATTCAAGATTGAAAAACATCTCTATTTCTATTATAATTCATTTTTAAATATTTCTTCTACTTTATCATATAAATATCTTCTATACTTCTAGAATATAAAAAATAACGGATATTGAAAGAAACAAGTCATATCATCAGATATGATATAACTATTTGCATTATAGAAAATCATCCGAATTGATTTGAACAAATGAAAGTTATTCCAATCTAGTTTTTCTATATTTAATAATCTTTATCTGTTCTTCTTTTATTGCATTTGATCCTTTTCATCTTTAATACTCATGCTTCTTGTAGTTTTTCTATTTATTAGAAAAACAATAACAATGACTCAAAAGGATCTAAGTAAGTAAAAACATAAAATACTGTTTATAGCAAGAAAATATGATATATAAAATTGACTGTATTTGCTTATCAAATACACAACCATTCATTTCACATCTATTTGATTATAATTGATTCAAATCAATTGTTACTCTAAAGGGTTTTTTTGTAAGTTGAAAAATTTAATCTACTAAAATGTAAACTTACTATATCGTTAACATTCGACGAATAATATTCCATTTTATCAATAACAACAATTAAAGTCGTTAATTGTTTAAGACGACCATCAAGTAAAGCAAGACAATCATCATAAGTCATCACATGAATACATAATTTGTTAAGAGTTGAAGAGAAAAAGGTAGTTGAAGGTAAATTACGAAGTACCAAAGGTGGACAAAAACCGGAAAATGATTCAATAATAGATAAATGTTTTAGATTTTTGAAGAATTTTAAAATATATTCATATACATCTGTTGTATAATTTTTTTCTAATATTTTATTAAAATCGTTCTCAAATACAAGAATAAGATCTGTTATTTGTTGTTGAAAAATACATCGAAATGGTGTTTCAACTAAATAAAAGATAAATAGTTATTATCTAGTCCATCTTTACAACAGTTTTTCATCTAAATCTTTACTCTAATCAATACGTAAGTTATTTACCTGTAAAATAACGTGAAAGAATTTTATCGTTAAAATTAAAGAGCTTAAGTTCAGTTAAATTAGGATAATTGACAGCATGAAGAATACGTTCCATAGATAGTGGATCAAGTATAAGAGATTTAACATTTTGATGAATTCTTGGTAATATATTTTTGCAAAATCGATCAATTATTGAATCCGTAAGCGGAAAAATATCATCAGTTAATGTTATTAATACAAAATTGAGAGTATTAGTGAAAGTATTTTCTTGTGCTATTATATCAAGTCGTTGATTATCAACATCCAACAATGAATAAAGAAAATTCATATTGCCGAGTTTTTTTAAAATCATAAGCAATATTTCATTAGGTAAATCAAGAAGACCAACGTTAGATTGATTCATATTGAGTTTGACTAACGCTTTTTTTTATTGTGCATATATATATGTATATATTCATTGTTTGTTTGTGCCGGCTACTATCATTGAATAAAATGAATGAATGACCTCGGCGAAAAAATACACAGCCTGAATAAATAGTCCAATTAATTTACGGATGGTTTTCTTTTGTCTATCTTTGATATTATTTTCATCAGTAGTCACTGTTGTTATTCGTACGAAAATGAAAAAGTCAAGTTAAAAGAGAAAGAACATAATTTTATTAAATAAAAAAAATTATTAAATTTTACATAAATGTAATTTAAAGAAATTACTTTTTTAGTTCATGGACTTGCTTGAGGGTGCAGGTGTGGATGTGGATGCGGGGTGTAGATGTGCGTGTGCGTGTAGGCCTTTGTATGGGTGTAGATGTGGGCATAAGTGAAGAGCACAATAACACTCACTTCCCACACGCACCCACACCAGCTTTTAAATAATCTCATGTTGTTAGACAAGAATATGTATTGAATTTACTGAGAAAAATCAAAAAACATAGATAAGTAATTTTAGAATATCACAAGCTACTAAAATTCATTTTACGATACAATGTTCTCTAAATTTTTGAATTAATTTCGATCGAAACATCACTCAAACCCGTAAAATTAACCATGCAAAACAAAAGACTGACAAATCATCGATGTATACCAAAATTTGATTGGCCAATAAATTCAACAAGAATACAAATCTTTGGTAGAGATTTTTAAAAACGACATTTCTCTTTTAATTTTACGAGGGTATGGGTGTGTGAGTGTTAAAAAAAGATGGCACCCACACCCCATATTCACACACACCCTCGATAAAAAAAATCAGATCATCTCCCATAGAGCGGAAACCCACATGCATATTATCAAAAAAACATTCCCTACTCCATAATAACAACAGCAAAATCTTTTCGAACACAGATCCCATCCACGACAATTCTCGAACAAATCTCGTAAACCGCTCAAGCCTACTTCAGCTACCCCTTATTTATGGGTATCTATCTAATATTGTAATTTTCTCTTTTGAAATTACTCTATTATGTATAGATTAAGTACAATGTTTGTGATCTTCGGATCATTCTGTGAACTAGTACAGAATTAAAGCCGTCTGACAAGTTCTTTAGCAGGGATGAAATCATGATAACTGTAGCTTGATTCACACCCTCACCCTCAAGATAGTTGCTATTTAAAAAGAAAGCGACTTTTTTTCACTTAGATTTGTTTATTTTTATCAATGAAATATTTTTTTTGTTTTTTCGTAAGCATAAACGTTGAGAAAACGTTTTTTTTTTAAGCAACAAAAATTTTCAATTTATTTGTTTGTCCTTATTTTATAGATATAGTTATATTTTCTTCATTCACTTTTTATTATTAAGAATAATAAAAGTAAATCCACATTCCTATTTATAGACACATACTTGTAAAATTCAGAGACAACTAAGTAGCTAAAAAATAAAAATCAGCATATTTAAAAGATTTATTTTTTGTCTAGGAAATGAATGAAATTAAGAAAATCTTTAAGCGCAACCAAGGGTGGTGCTTTATCTTTATTTGACCAAGAAAATCAGAATAGCTAACTTTACTTTTCCGGTAATGTAAAGCAAACAGACTTTACCTTATCGGCTAATGTAAAGGAAGTCTACTTTACTTTACCTGTGGAAATAGCATAAAAAAATATGTGTCTTACCAAAAAAGTAAAGTAAAGTAAGATAGTGCAACTTCATGTCTTGTTCATAAAAGACAAAATCAGATCAAGTAGAAGAACAATAATGCTGATTAGGGATGGTGCTTTACTGCTATTTTATTTTCTAAAGAAAAATGGTTTGTTTATCTTTATTTTCTAAACGTAAAGGATGAATTTATGTTTATATTTTATAATAAAGCAAGAGTGAAGATAAAGAGTCTAGCCTAGTGCGGATTACGACTAAAGTCTTGTCCGTAACCAAAATTTAATCATAAATTGAATTGCAATACTTAAAATCAACTGGTGATAATTTGATCAAGCCTCTTATATAGGCAATATGGATTTTTCCACTATTTGTACGATAATAGATCACAAAATCCGTATTAAATTGTAGGGGTGGCACTTTATCTTTATTTTGAAAAAAAAACTGAAGTTGTCGGCTTTGCTTTACTGAGTTAAGTCAAGTCAGTAATTTAAATTTTTCTAGTGAAATAAATTATATATACTTTATCCAAAAAGTAAAGTACAGTAAAGTGTGCTTGGATACTCATAGTTTAAAATTGATTTTGTGATCTATCATCATATATTGATAGTGGTGCATCAGATTTGCCGATTTGTGATGCTGAGCTAAATTGTAAGGAACTGATTTTAAGTATTGCAATTCAATTTATGGCTAAGCTTGGACTATGAACAACATTTTAGTCGTGACGGACACTGGCGACCTTTTTATTGATCTGATTTTATCCTTCATTAAAAATAATACATGCAATTTATACTATGTCACTTTACTTTACTTTTTCCGTAAAGCGTATATAGTTTACTTTACTTTCATCAGTAGAGTAAAGCAGGTTTTGTTTAAATTAGTCGACAAAGTAAAGTTTGTTTTCTTTACTTTACTGAAAAAATAAAGTTAACTATTTTGCTTCATTGGGGAAAGTAAAGATAAAATGGTATTTCTATTAGACTGCGAGTATTCAAATTCACTTTACTTTACTTTACTTTGTTGAATAAAACAAAGTCAGCTACTTTACTTTTCAAAGTAAGTTAGAGGGTGAGGGTTCTGAAATGCTGCATACCAACATAAATAGAACGAGATATTTTCGAAAATTTAGTATCTTGAAATGTGTATCATAAAATTCTATTTATAGAAATATGCTTCGACCAGGGGTGACACTGTAACTTTTCTTTAAAGTTAAAGTTAGTAGGTTTTTTCGGTAAAAACAAAGTAGATTTTTTTTATGAAAAAATGTTTATTTTTCACGAAAATAATAATTCTTTTAATAAAGGAAATATTTTTTTTACAGAAAAAATTCTACATGAAAAGCAGCTACTTTAAGTTTAACTATATTAACGAGATATTTTTAAGGTTAAAGTGCCATCTCAAGCTTCGACTTCTTTTTTTTACTCAAATGGCTTAGTAGAAGGTTGATAGGTTAATCTACGTGGGTTAGAAAAGTCAATCTTTTGTTTTCAACTACTGTATCTTTTAAGCCTGTTATGATTACACATATTTTTTTCTCGAATCTGAATATTATTGAAACAATGATGCAGTAAACTAGCTACATGGACACACTTTCGCCTCGTTTTAACTTTCCTTTTAAAATATAAATTCTCACTGACTAAAACACGTAGTCGTATATTCAACAGCGTTTCAGAAAACAACTAATTGGAACGAGCTTTTACTAAGTGGATTGACTGACGGAAGCAGTCAAGAAAATGCATTTTATTGATACTGTTAATTAGATAGCATTTTGCACAAGAGACATATCTTCTTTCCATTTTAAACGTGATCTGAAGCCCAAAAGGATATAAGTGCGTCCCAATGCGTTTAGTTTACATTTATATATTCCAAAGCTCTGGATTTTTTCGAAACACATTCGTGAAACAGAGTAAATCGCTGCATCTCGATGCGTTTGAATGATGTTTCCATCGACAGACGCGTCGGAACGTCGAAGAATACCGCATAGACAGGTTTATATTCAACAATATTCGTGAAAATTTCGTTTGCTGCAAACGCATTTCGATGCAATCGTACTAGACTCGTTCATGCACCTTCGCCACTACGTGGAAAGTGCGTTTGACGATTACATGGAAAAAACTCAAAGATCTTGATAGCAAAAGAAAATTAATCAAAAAAAAAAGAATATCGTAATAATTTTTTTCCTTAAAACTCGAATTACTAGTATTATAGTAGAGAGTGCAGTTGAAATAATCTGTTGAATACGTAAACTGTAGTAGAATAGTACTGTAAATAGCTTCTTTTGCGAATATGCTACTGCTTCTCTATTCGTGAATGAAATTTTATATTTTCATTACGTACGGGAAATGCGCTACTGTAGTAGAACAAATAAAGTTTTTAACAGGGCTACCTGTTTGCTCGATTATAAAATTTCAAGGCACACAATAAATTTCCGTTTTCGCTCTTATTACTGTTTAAATCTAAAAGAAGGAGGCCGAGGGCATTTTCAAAATATATACTACATCGAATTAACCCTTGAGTGATGTGAAAAAGCGCAACATTAAGTAGATGTCTGTTGCAAATAACATCATTGTATACACATGTTCATCATAATTGACAAAAGTAGACCAGAGTTAATGTGGCATGAACGAATTTACACAATGTCACTTACGTGATTACGAATTCATGCCGGACATCGTTCTAATGTATTTGGCTTATAGTGAAATGTCCAGAAGAATCATTCTGACAATCGGATTCCATCCGAACCTAATCAAATGTGACCTAATGAAATGGCAACGAAATTCTATCGCTTTCCGGATCATGTAATGATATTCGAATCCCAAGTGTTGGAATCGGATATGATCTATTATCGGAATCCGACAGAATCCAACTGCGTGTTGTAGCCGATCTCTAGCGCTGTCAAAAAATCTCAATTTGTACCCGAACACTAAAGTAGCACTCAGCCATTGCATCTCTTAGTAGTTTTATGACCCAGATTCTCAGAGAATTTTGTCGACTAGTCGGATTCATTCAAATTCGATCGAATGATGCATCAGATTTACTCACCTGGGTGGATTAGAAAGCTAGTTTGTATAAATGAGATCATTGAAATCATTAAAGCTTTTATCATTTAAAATGATTCATCGAAATTGAATCACTTATATAATCAAATTTAGGTTGGCACTTCTAAGAGACACAAGGCTGACTCATCCCTGTTTTCTCTTTTAGAACGTTGAAAATAAGACTGATTTAAATACGACGCATCAAATAATAATAGTGATGCTTCATGAAAGAAAAAACTAAAATATTCTTGCGGGTTATATTCCTATAGTGTTTCATTAGAATAATATGATAGATGCATGAAATGCCTTACACATTGAAAAGTTTGATGTTGCAAAGTTAGAAATATTTGACCTACTAAATGGCATGAAACAAAAGTCATAAATTCTCTAGATTAAAAAGCCTTTATCGTCAATTGTTCTATGAATGATATATTTGGCAAGGATATAGGATCTTTATACCAACAATAGCTTGTAATAGACATATACAAATTCAATTTTTGCGTTGTTTTCCTTACTCAATGTGTTGTACACAGAAGGACTAAAATATTTTATCATCAACGCAAATTATTGTTTTTGTTTTAAATGGTCTAAACTCCGAATCTCTTTATATTTGAAATATCGAACATCGATATGTCATTGTAACTTTTTAGTCATGAAAAGTTTTAAAAATTTTTTTGATTAATACAAGAACTGAAATTCTCAGCTAGCTGTAATAAAAAAGACTTTTACCTTTTGAAATACATAGAAAAGAACCAAAAAACGGCAATTTTTGCTATGGCGAAGTTAATTTTGATCGGAGTAAATTTGTAAGACACAAATATGTCGACAGTTTCCAAAGATCTAAAGCTAAAGCTAGATAATGTTATAATGAAGACTATAATCTGTAGGGAGGCCAGATTTCGTTGTGAAAAGTGGAAGTGAAAAAGGCGTCTATAAAATTGTAGATAAATATCAGTTGGTCTAAGTTAGGAATGTACCCAGACTGAAGATTACCTGATAAAGAAGAGAATTTTTCTCTAGCAAGAACCTCTGAAACTCTACATGATTGCTATTAAGAGTTGCTCAACTAGTCTTCATCTATCTGTGCATACAGCCGGACAAATCTACGCTGAAAATAAAGGGTCGAATCTCTGCCAGTCTCGGTCGAAAAATTGAAAAAAGTAAACTTTTGACCGAGACTGCCGAGAGTCCACCATTTATTTTCAGTATCGATTTGTCCAGCTGTATGTACAGATAGATGAAGACTAGTTGAGCAACTCTTAATAGTAATCATGTAGAGTTTCAGGAGGTTTTGTCAGAGAAAAATTCTTCTCGTTATCAGGTAATCTTCAGTCTGGGTACTCTCTAGTCTAAGTGAATGCGGCTGAATATAGTGAATATGAAGGGTGAAGGATGGATCCAGTTGTAGACACGTGTAAGTTCCGCTTCTTCTGCTGCTAAACTGTTAATCCAGATACAGCATTAGACTGATCGGACTGTATTGGAGAAAGGATCAGCTTCCTTAACGGTACTGATGCTAATCGACTCCAAAATCCATATCAAACTTGAGAAGTACAAAAACAATGTCGTTAAATATGCAGTGAACATCTAACAACAATACTGCGATTATTTCATTCTAGTGTCGAATCTTTTCCACAATTTTCTTTTAATCATAAGAAGAAAAGTGGCATATAACTGTTTATGGAAGAAAATGTTTTGCAGTTAGTAGCCTAATTAGGAAATGATATTTCTCATCTTTGACTCTCCTTCATCAATATCATGAGCATGTTTGTTTTAGTTCAGCTATTTGATTTGCAATTTTTAAAATGAGAAACTATTTAAAACTTTAACTTCAGTCTTTGAACCGTTGATATTTTAATTCTCACTGAAAATTAAGTCTTCTCTCAAACTGAGTCAAAAAAATCTATTGCCAACATAATTTATTGTCTATATAGATAGAAATTTCTTGTGGTTTTTAGTATAAAAACAAGTTACGCGACTTTTCGGTCGTTAAGACCTCTACTGGAAGGAGCTCACTGTGTTAAAAACATAATAGTCTGACTAGTTCGAGAGTTCTAGATTTCATCCAGCGATATTTGTGGCGTATAATCATTTATCAATAATGATAGTGTGATTTGAAGAAAAGAGGTCAACTTATTATCATTGTCAGTGCGCAACTCCGCTGTAACATTATTTCTGCCATAACCTGCACAGCTACATTAAAATATAATTCAAAAGGACTGTTCGTCTATATAACCCAGTAATTATTACTCATGCACAGGTCATGCACTTTGCTCATCACTGTAGATGTGGGTGTATCTGAATGTAGATATGGGTTTTTTGCTCTCAACCACGACATAGACACTCTTTTTATTCAAGCCAAGATGCTTCCAAACTTTATTTACTGTACTCTTCGGCATCTTCTACTTAAAAACATTATTGCAGGAATCTGACGGACTTCTCAACATAATCCTGTTGTACTCTTGAAAAATCCTTCAGACAAAAATAGTTACAATTTCAGATAGCATCCTGCACAAATCTTGTCAAGATTCTGCCAGATCCTTCTAGGATTTCTCAAGAAAAAAGTATAATAGAGCTTTTAAAGCATTGAAGGTTACTGGCAGAAAGACGATTGATAATAATTCGTCGCATCATGCTTTCTCTTGAATTTGTTTCTCGATGTGTGCTGTTTTTGAGGATGACCATATCTCAGAACCTATTTCAAATCATATTTTTTCAGTTTCTCCTCACCCACTGAATTGCCACAAAAAAATACACTCGCTTGATATTGAATCACTCATTTTTTTCCAATCGTCTGATATATCCTCTCATAAACTTTCTATTCAACAGCTAATCGTTCGTCGGCACCCCTCTGGGGCGCCACTCACGGCTAGCCATTACCATACTATAATATACTTCGTCGACTGATCCTCATTCCCTACCACTAATCTACGTGATTTTGACTTCACTTATTTCAAAAAGGCTGTTTCCCTAAAAACTGAAGAAATAATGCGCTATACAAAATACCGAACGATCCAACTGAGAGTTCAATTTTCCTATTGTTTTGCTCGTCTTAAAAACCATCATGACCAAAAAAAACATCGAAGGGTAGAAAGCTAGTTTACGGATATGAGGCGTGTGAAGGGCTCCTTCGAACAATCATCTATTCAGCGACTAGTCGTTCGTTGACGCTCCTCCGGGGCGCCACTCACGGCTAGCCGTGACCATCGTTTTGGTGTACAGCATGAATAAGTCAGCATCACCTACTCACTATCTACTCGATGTTGGTTCTCCTTATTGCTAAACAATTATATTCTTTGCAACTGAAAATCTAAGGTAAAAATTCTGAGGATAAAGCTCTTTTGTGAACGATTCCAATTTCACTTCTAGGAAGTTTCAGGTGAAGCTCAGACTATCAAAGTTTTACATGTATGAAAACTAAGCTAAATCATCTTAAAAGACTCTCCAATTCCGTGCCCACCTTGCTTGAAGCGTATTCCAAACGCAAACCCGATATGTGCAAACGGTTATACAGCTAAATTCTCTGCAGACACTTCTCTTACTAGGTAATGCCGATGTTTGAATGTGTTTCTTTGATGAATAACTGCTTCTCAAGTCTACTGGAGAACATAGTAAAGTAACAATGTAGAAAGGAAAAAGACATAAAAATTGAAGCAAGATACTTCTAAGTAATGCGATGCGGCAAGACCAATATTAAAAGAAAAAGTCGTATAGTTAAAAATCAACAAAAATATTATCTTACGGCGGCAGATGTAAATGCATCAGAATTCCTGCTTAATCATGACGCGCAGAATTTAGAACACTTGAAAGAGGGAACCCTCTCCTACTCTTGAAAACTTACACAGTAATTTCCTAATATTCATGGAAATTTTGCGAAGTTTTGATTCATTTACGAGGAAGGTTCTAACGAACTATACCTGACTTCGAAAACCAACTATCATGAAAGAACTCAAGAGATTAGATATGATTGCTCACAAGGCTCGAAAACGCTATCAATTACTATTGAAAGAGCTGTATTTTTCCAATCTCACACTCTTTTTCAATAATCTATGCACGGCGATGTGATTTGTCCATGCAACGAATTATAATCCAACTCATTCCTATGTCATAGAGTGTGCATGTTTGATGAAACATACGAACTATATGAAAAAAAAAATAAAAAGCTCTCCATATCCTATTAAATGACTATTCTATTAATGATTCCGAAAAAACTAACCTCGGGCTTGGGCTCCCGAATCCGATTAGCTTTGGTCAAACTTTACGAAGATATCCTTGATAAAGGTCAAAGAAACATTTTTTTCATTCTTTATATAAGTACGTGCAAACTTACGAAGTTAACTCGCTTTAGCGTATACCCTCCTTTTAGTAGCGGGAACAAATGACACACAGTATATCGTTGTAGAAATGTCACACCCGGCAAATCTTCTGAGCTAATCCCGTTTCCATGAAGCGTCTGATAGGTCTAAATATTCAACCTCAAAACCCTATTCACTACCTTCCCATCTCAAACTCATCTGATTAGTCGAAATCCCGATCCTCGAATTCCTATTGGTCGACACCCAGACGTGAAAATCACTTCATTGACCGTAACCGTGACCCTCGAACTGTGATTGGTTAATGAGGGTGACTGCGTACCCTAAAGGTCCTCGCTAGTCTTCGTTGTCGTTTGGTAGAAATCGATCTTGGAAAAGGTCAAGAAAACATTTTTCGTTCTGTGCGAACAAACGTAATCAACTCATTTCAGTGTAAGACTCTCCTTTCAGTAGAGGGAATTAACAATTCTGAAAAGGTTTCTCATTAAGGCGTCTCAGAAGTAGGAACGCGTGCTACGTTTCTGTGTTCCAATAACTGCTACTCAATTGTAGTTTGACATTCCTATTCTTGAAAATTCTACAATTGATAGTCCACGAGTTCGAAGTGTTCTGGTACCAGGTATTTCCAGATACACAGGAATGAAAATGAAATCAGGCAAACGTATATTTTTAGTCGAAGCTCCATCTCTATAAAGTCTTGCAGGAAGTAAAATGATAGCCAAAGCTCATTCGAACTTGACACACTCAACATATAAACTTCACAATTTCGAACCTCGAGATGCATAAATCTTCTTTCTTCGTCTTCGGCTTCATATGCATGAAATAGGTTTCAAGGCGCATTTTCTGATATTCTGTCTCTTTGCCGTATTATTTATTAGCGTCTGGTTACTTTTCTTTTGTAAATGTTAAGCGTCCGCATTCCTCGCGAACGAGAACGCATCTGAAAATCCTGTTTTTTTTTGTTCTTATACTATACTCACATCTGTACATGTGGTTGCTGAATTTTTAATTCAAGAATATGTAGGGTTCTCGTTCCTAAAAACGGTACGCAGAAGTGACACCCTTAATAGACATGAACACTGAATGATACAGGGTGTCCCATAAGTTGTGGCAGATTTTTTTAAATCTAATTTTTGATGATAATGAATACAAATTAAACTCAAATTTACACATATGATACGGCTTAACATGTACTTTTATTTCATATATTTTATTTGGATTAGATCATTGAATATACAAGAAAATAAACAAATTCAATGAACATACCCTCAATTGACAAATATCAAAAGTGTGCATTTTTTCACTACTTTGTTAGTTTTTTTCTCCAATTACTATTCCTATGGGAGTAAGTTTTTACAAAAGAAATCACACATTCTGATAGCACTTGAAATTCTCTATGATATTATGTATTAATACAGTGTCTTAAATTTAAGTAGGGAAAAAATGCAAATTTTTTGGGCTAGTCGATTCGAAGTATATTCATTGTATTCAATTTTATTTCAATCTATGAACGCAAGAAAATAAGTAAATAAACAGGGTGATAGAGAATTTTAAGCTCTATCAGAATCTATAGTTACTTTCTCAAAAAGATCATTCTATACGGATGAAAAATTTTTAAAACTAGTTTTGATGACGAAGAAAAGATCAAGTCTGGGAATCTCTACATGAGGGTGCCTTAGTTGTCTTCAATTTATTTTGGTAATGAAAAGGTCAAAACTAAAACCTAATTCTACAGAGTGATAGAAAACTCCGCGGGCTTTCAGAATATGTAATTAGTTTCAAAATAACTTATTTTTATAGTGACAATATATGAGAAATACAGAGTGAAACTTTTTTGTCGGAGTATATATATTGTAACACATTGATGGATTGCTTATTCTGCACATGTACCAATTTCTTTATTTTTTTGTATATCCAATGATTTAATCCAAATAAAATATATGAAATAAAAGTACATGTTAAGTTGTATAATACGTGTAAGTTTGAGTTTGATTTGTATTCATTATCATCAAAAATTAGATTTAAAAAAATCTGCCACAACTTATGGGACACCCTGTATCCCTCAAGGCCGATCACTATCATGAAGATCCTTAGACATGAAAGTATGAAAAATATTGCCTTTCTTATGTGCCATTCGATGTACCACAACTAGCTCTAAAAAACTATGCATGTGATACCCTTCTAAGCGCTCTATACATAAGAAACGGTCGGCGATCCTTCCAAAAATAAACAGTTGAAATGGTGTTTTTCAAATGATGGAATCATAAGACGATATGAAAAATAACATGATGGTTCCTAAAGTCTGGTATAGCATTTTTTCTAATCGTTGAGATCTATTTGGATTTGAATTCTCAGACTGATTCATCGAGTCTTTCTTTTAAAAAAATCTTCGAATATAGTCTGCGTTTTATCAGAGAACTTTTGTAAATAAGCATTTTATCGCTCTAACGAGCGAAAAAGAAAACCAACTGAGAAGCGTCATGTACTAGAAGATAGAGCAAGCGATACTCTACAAAACCTACTATATCACCATTTACCCAAATTCGACAGAGGGTTTTTATTGGGACACAAAGTTTGTGTAGTTATGTAGCGATTGGACACACATTAAAAATTCCATTTTTATGGATCTGAACCATTTGGTTCACACCTGGTTCGATAAGGCTGAGCTCGAGCTATCAGAATATATATAAAATGTCCTATTTTGATTGTAAAATGAGAAATAAAATGTTCCCGCAAAATCTCGAACCTTTCAGTTTGAGCATGGTGTTCGCGAAATTCCGAAAATCGAGTTTCGCTGATATTGATCTGATCCTATATTGAAACCGTTAATAAGTTGTTTCCAAAATGATCAGCTCATTGACCTCTACAAACTCTGAAAGTTTCGGTCAATAATGAGAAAGTCGATGTAAACGTGGCACATTTCCCAATAAAATATGAGAATTTTTACAGCAGCTTTATTTATTTATGTATTATTTATTAATATAGTCGACGTTTCGATATTTCACATATCATCATCAAGACAAAAAGGTGGAGTTAGAGTTTAGAAAGAAAAAATTCTAGAATATATACAAGACTTAATTAGTAGCTATTTATTTTGTATCTTCCAGTAGAGAGTACGATACAAATAACGCTAATCAAGAGTAGATTCGCTTCACCCTAGACTGAGAAAATGGCCTAGAACAGGAGTTCATCTGTCTCTTTAATTCAGTAACCATATGGTAACTATAGTTCAAATGATCACAGCTAGGGCCTGAAGGACCGAAGATGTACTTCAAATGAACAAACCTTTGCAAAAATTGTCCGCAAATATAGCACCAGTATTCATCAAATCGTACATATCACGACAGATTCGGCCAACATGACCATATCTGTAATGTTTCCAACCACGTGGGTGGCCATTCGGATTATATCTTTGGCTGCAAGGACCATTATTGTAACTATTTTCAGCACATTTTTATGCATTTGAAACCTATCTTTCCAAAATCAATAGTCGAATGTACCGCAGTTTTGCTCATTTAGATTGTCTTTATAGTCGATAAAATTATTTTCTCGGTCGGCCAGGCCGTACTTACGATCATTTTTCTCATATTTATCCTCATTTGGATCGAGTTCATGATCCCTAAATGATTGTGTCACTCCTGTTGTCTCTATGGTCAGCGACCATAGAGACGGCACGAGTGGACTAAAACATGATGTAAATCATGAAAAGGATGACTCAGGTGACTAATGTAGTGGTTCAAATAACCATACATGTGATTAATTATATTATCTATATTGTTACCTGCACCTTTCCAATGGTCATTTGTATCACGCCTGTGGTCTTTTGTACCATCAGTAGGGTCACTCGAACCATGTCTGTGATCGTTTGAACTATTGATATGGTTACTTGTACCAAGACTGTCGTCACTTGTGCCATCAATATGGTGACGTGCACCAAGACTCTGGTACTTTGTAACATTAATACGGTTATTCGAACCACAACTGTAGCCATGTGCATTATCTATATGGTCACTCGTACCATGACTGTGGCACTTTTTAGCATCTATGTGATCATTCGTATCACGGCTGTGGTCACTTGTACCACAACTGTGGCACTTTGTGCCATACTATCGTCATTTGTACCACGAAAATGGTCACCTATACCATAGAAATAGTCCCTTGTACCATGAAGTTGGTCATGGGTACCAGCAAAATGGTCATTTATATTTATACCCTGTATTACAGACAGACAGACATAGGTGAATTTCTGTTTCTAGACTCTATCCTTTCAATCTAGGGAACAAAAACAATAGCTACTAATTAAGTCTTGTATATATAGTCTAGAATTTTTCCTTTCTAAACCCTAACTTCACCTTTTTGTCTTGATGATGATATGTGAAATATCGAAACGTCGACTATATTAATATATAATGCATAAATAAATAAAGCTGCTGTAAAAATTCTTATATTTTATTATGCAAAATGTTACCCTTTATAAAACATAATTACATTTCCCAAGAATTTACCGAGCTGGTGAAAAGGAAGAAAGTTTAAATCAGATTTGTTTTTAATTTTTAAAATTCATTACAAATCAAAAAAAGAATTTAGCTAATTTTCATTTCACATTTACCCATAAAAAAGATCAGATAGAAGAATCTCTCTAGTTCAACTGACAGATTCGTATATTCTAATTTGCGTTTGGAGGAGTTTCGTCTCAATTGAAAAATGATGAGTAGCTTTGAAGCTGATGCTATCGACAAAAACTATCATAGGGAGCACAAAACGATGTGAATCATGTTTCTTTGGCAAAATTATCAACAAGCAAAAATCTTATCGTAGTTATAAAATTCACTTAGCATTGGCTATAAATATGATCTTCATATCACCGTATATAAAAGCTCACACCGAATTTTGCCTTCATTCTTTATTTTTTTCTAGATAGTCAGAAAGTCAACGAATAGTTAACAATGGGTGGATGCTCTTCCTCGATCGATGGTCCAAATATTGACGCTGATATCTTGAATGAGATATCAAAATTAGTTTGCGAGCTTGTGGATTCGATTCCTACAGAATACGAGGTAAACGACTGAATATCATATTTAACTAAAAATCATTACGAACTTCAATAATTAATTATCAGACTTGCTCGAATATTTGAGACGAAGGCGTAGGTGCTCTTCTTGAATATTCAAAAATTTTTAATCTTCAAAACTTTGAGATAATACTAATTATACTCTTTTTCATCAATAGTCTGAAAAAGCACGTATTGTCAATAACATGCGTCAGGCATCACCCAATGCCTATGAAAATTTATTCTACGAAAATTATCCAGAGAAGAACGGCGATCAAGTTACTGCAATGGCTCTTAAAAAGGTTCTATCGGACGAAGCAAAAAAACGAATTACTAACAAAGTGAATGAATCTCTCGAACCAAAAGTCAACGAAAAACTGGCAAATGCGGACCCGATAGTAAACCGGGTGGCACGTAAAGCAATCAAAATAGCTGTCGAGAAAGCTGTCGAGAAAGCTATCAATGAAGTTGCCGATCGGATCATGCAGAAGACAAACGACAAGCTCACGAACAAATGAACGTACATATTTCTATCTTCTATTACATTCCTTTAATTCAGATTCTTGAAAACAGTAAATTCTATTATCTTATAAATTATTCAAACAAAGGTTACATCAACACGAACTACTAGTTTTTGCGTGTGAGTGTTAATTAAAACAAGCGATTCATACCCTATTTTATTGTCCACAAAATAAAACATTAATGATAAAAAAACAACGTTTTTCATTAATATCTTTGTAGAGTTTTGCTAAAAATATCGTTCAATTGTTTAAGGATAGGACTAACAGAAATCAAATACTTTCTATTAGATCAGGTGTTGATCCTTCTTTATATTTTGATTGCTTTTTTATTTAATGTGATTAGATTTAAAATTTGTTGGATTTAGACAAATTATTATATTTTTGCTACTTATTAATAGTAATGAAAAATCGTTGTTGAGGTACATCTAGACAAATACTTCCCACATTAACATATACGGCTGTTACTATGAATGAATTTTCATTCTTTCTTTTGCATCATAAAGGAAAACAAGAATAATATTAAAGACAAATAGAAATCGAAAAGTTCATATGAACTTACCAGATTTTGTCAAAATAATTCAGTCATTTTGTGTGAAGTATACAATTTTTTTTATTAAATGAATGCGATATGTTATCATAGATTCAATAGAAATCTCGATAGTTCCATGATAAAAATCATTCGTTCATCCGTCGATTCGATTCGTAGGCGTAAATATGTATATGAAAGAAGTATTATATAGTTTATCGTACCATCGAATGGCAACGCTCTTTAACGTTTCTAAAGCAATCTCTATATTTATTAAAATACTTTATCGCGATGAAAAAGATATCATATTGACAACTTAAGCATAAAACGCCATGAATTTCCAACATTTTTCTTAAATTTGCTTTTAATTAGATAGACTATGTAGCAGTATTTTTGCGAATAAAGGCATCTTTTTGCATCATAAGTTTTGTTAATTAGTGTTGTATAATTAAAACATTAATTTTTACTTCTGATTTAGCAAAACGTAACAGATATTGTACGATCGGCGTTTACGCGTTTAAAGCATATGAATGGTGTGGGTGTGGGTTTAGGCGTTAGTATCTGTTCTTAAACAGTTTCACCCACACCCACACCTCCCATCCACACCCCACACCCATACCCTTCAAAACGATCGAAAATGAATTCAATATGAAGATTCATCATTAATTTTCCACGCCTGTTTAGATTGTACATTATTGGTCCATAGTTCAGTCTGATGAAACATAACAACAAAAATGAAAATAAAACGATTTCATTATCCGGAGCATATATACAAATTCCATGTCGAAATATATTTCCTCACTCGACTCGACCTGACCGAATCGAATCGTAGCATAAACTTTATTCTATATTCTTCTTTTACTACATGAGTTTTCTATGATTATCTTTAAAAGCATTCATTTAAACTTCCTAGAAATAGGAATTTACCATCGCATGTCTATTTCACATTGTCTGATATTAGCAGTTTGTGTACGAGTATCACGTTCGTAGCCCACTCCATCTAGACTTCGATCAATTGAATAAGTTGTGTTATTCTGTGGCCAAGTCCTAAACGAAAAACCACATTTTATGTTTACTCGAAAGCTCAAGCCCAATTTTGTTAGACTTCTTATGATAAACTAATTAGAAAATGATAAGAAACATACCGTGTGATTATCGCTTCAGGAGCCGCATGGCCTTGGCAACGATTGACAAAGTTTTCTCCATGAACACTTATGACTTGTGATTCACTCTCATCGGCAAGAATTTCAGGCGTTTTTCCAATTGTACACATGGTACTATTTGATTTCACTACAATACCTGCAGCGTTGGTAAGTACGACTTGATATTCGCCGACATGTTGTGGTTGAAAATGTTCTATATATAGACAGCAGGCTTTGTCATACTCCTCCATGCTCAAAATGGCTGCTGAGTTGTTCAATATAATATCTTGTTCATTGAAGAGCCATTTACAATAGAAACTACCCAAGCCATCAGTGACAAGACGTAGTTCAAGTCGATCATCTTCTTGTACAATTTTGTTTGAAGGTAAGTCAACCACAATCTTTGGTGGCTTTCTCACTATGAACAAATATAGAAAGTTTTTACCATGATAGAGTCATTACGATTGTAGAGAACGAGTTGACACAGTAGCTATTATAAAACATGTCTAGAAAATAAAGTGAGGGTTTACTTGTCCTTCTACTATGTGCCTCAACCCTCATTAATGATCATGCTTCATGAAAACAAAAAAGTCTTCAAAGAAATGTTCGGCAACAAATTATACCTTGTGGAATAGGAGGAATAATAATGTTGGTGGGCATTATAGGTTTCATCATGTTGGATTTCGGAAATGTGTCCACAATCCTTTGAGCTAGTTTGGTAATAGCATGATCCGTTCGAATATTATCAGTACTACGAAAATCGACGTAGCGAATACCATTGATGAAAGATTTGAGCCAGGTACTAGTCGGAGACCAGTTTGGAGTCACTAGACAAGGAATAATTTCTACATTTGTTTGATTAACTAATTCTAATTGTTTTCGACAAGCATCTGAGTTTTCATATTGTGGAGTCAGAAAGCAGCAGGCAATCCATGCATTGGCAATATCTGATGTCATTCTATATTATCAGTGAAATTATATTTCATGAAAAAGAGATATAAGTTCAAAAAATAGTCTATTCACCTTTCTAAAGTATACTCATTGATGTTAGTGTAGTCATCCATCGAAGCATGAATACCTAATGCGATTAGTCCATTGCACACCCGCGTGACCAATTGTTTACTGTCCGACTGATACAAGAGTATAACATGGTGTTTTATTGCTTGTTCCGACATGAACAATCTAAAGAGACTTAAAATTCTCAAGAAAAGCGTGTAAGAATGCCTTAAGAGAATAAGAAAAATCTATTTTATTATTGAATACAGTCAACAACGACAATTAAGTAGATAAGAATAAGAGCTTTAGTAGAGTTTGTGATCTGATATCCTTTGAAGTGGATATAAGAGTTATATTGATATTGCTGTATTTGTTTCAATTGACAGACAATCTACTGCCGACAGTGAATAAGGTGTTCTTTTGGTTGATTGCTTATCAGATTTTGCTCGTATATATATTGCGCGAAAAGAAATAAAGAGAAAGTATTTATGAAGATTCAAGCATGTCTCGTATAATTTCTTGCCATATTGGCAAGAGAACAACAAAAATAAAGTAATCTAAGTTTAGTCAATTGATCATTCATCAAATAGAGTGAGTAAAAATCTGAAATTGAAACTCGATGGTATGTACACAAACCAATTGAAAATTCGACGTTCCCATAATGAAAACGATCATGTAAAACATTATCATTTTTTCAGAGTAGGCAATGCTTAAGTCCCTCTACCACTGCCTGATCTCTTCAATAAAAAACGAACACTTTAGTGGAATATTACTTTGCATTTTTATCGCAAAAACTTTGTTTTTAATAACTTTTTTTTAGTTGGAGTGACGTTTTCACTCTGAATTTCGATGTCGAATTTGAAAGCGTGCGCAAGGTAATTTTTTATGTTTTATGATGTTACTTAAGAAACTTCTAATCTTGAAGCAAACACTTCTATAACACATTTTATATGCGACGTTACTATATGGAAAACTTAAATCTTCTGACGATCTCAAAACCATCTGTTGAATTTACTTATGAAATGTGTACGATTTCAAATATCACATATACAGGTATGAATAAATGTGAGCAACTCTCATGTGAATATCAATGCGAATATAATATGAATTGACTTTCACAAGTAGTCGTCGTTTTCGCTATCGACAGCTGCTTTCTTTTTTACTTTTTTCTCCTATTTTTCAATGCATGTTTTTAAGAGAATGTGAAAAAAATAAATGAATATAACACATCTTGTTGCAATCATGAAAAATGATAAAATAATTGTCATTATCAGCACAAGATTTTTGTTGAAAAACATAGGATTATCATTCATTTTAAACATTACAATTACAAAATGAAAGGAGTAGTTAATGTTTATATGTTATTTAAATTTGATTTTCGTTTTTTTTTTAATTTTAGCAATAGCAATTAATACAAATGAGTCAGTTATTTTTAAAAAGTATATTCGATTATATTGCAGTTAATCTTTGATCTAGATTTCATTTTGAAGATTTAGCATATTAAAATTTTTTTAATGAAATGTTTGACTATCTCGATCTGTTAATTGTTCGAATTTTTTGATATTACAAAAGTCTATTCATGAAACTTCCACTTATAAAACGCCTAGCCTTTATGTTTTAAAATTCGAATCGTGATTCATCGATCATAATCGTAATGATTTTTTTCCTCACAATCGAATGAAATCGGTTTTTGACATTTTTTTTGCTAATCACACTCTAAAACAAGTATCTTTGAAAATTCCTCAAAGACTCCAAACGCTAGAAAATGCCATTGCATTCCTTTAGGCAAAAAAAGGCATTGGATACAATGAATTTTTTCGAAAATAATGGAAAGTTTCCAAAAAAAAGAGATACTAAATCACAAAGCAAATCATTTCTAGAAGACAAAACAATTTATTGCTGATGACGACAACCGACTTTCTAGAAGGAAGATTAAAGGTTTTCGATGTGTATTACGAAAAGAAAAAAACATTTTAGGACAGCAAGATCTGTATTGCTAGGTTAATTGCAATGCTATAAAAAAAACAAGCATTCAAAAGGTATATAATTATGAATCATGCTTGAAAGAAGATTCACAGCCATGTCAATAGGGTGCTGTCGTTTTATTTAATTTTGATCTACTATCTAATATCAGAAAAAGTCTAGAAAATTTTAAATTCAAGAATAAAAACAAAATACAAAAAATATTAATTTAAATTACGTCATGCACCAGTTAAGGTATGAATATATGGTTCAAACTATAAAGTAATAAATTTCAATTTCAAAAATTTAAGTTCTAAATAATCTTAAACATTAAAATGAACAAAATTTTAATTTATTGCGTATATGCCTATTATGTTCGGTGTTTAAAAGTAAGTGTTGTGACGAATTTCTTTTTCTTTTATTTGTATAATGTCTTGTTTTTCGATTTCCTACATGAACTTACAAAAACTCAAAAAATATTCGGTTCAAATCATAATTTTATGAAATTTATTTGAAGCTCAATAAACGAAAGAACAAATCTACCTCTATAAAATAGTATATTACTCGTTAAATTTCTCCAAATCATTCATTAGCAATAAATATTTTGATAAGAAACACTGTATCAATTTAGATCATTTTCTCAATTTCGATGAAAAAAAAACGGTGGGTGTGGAGTGTGGGTGGGTGTGGATGCGCGCGTGGGTGTGCGTGTGGTTGTGGGTATGGGTGGGTGCGGGTGTGTAAGTGAATGAAATAGAGAACAAAAGCCACTCCCACACCCACCCAGAAAGGAACGAAAAATTTGTTTATTGTTTATTTGTTTGTTATGGTTGATATAACTCAGCACTATTCAAAACACCTGAATCTCCGGATCCACCAGCAACTAACACTTTGCCATTTGTTAAGATGGATGCTGTGTGCAATCTTCTAGCAGTACTCATTCTGTTAGTGTTTGACCAGGTTCCTGTTGACGGATCATATAACTCAGCACTATTCAAA
>CAJNOP010000209.1:0-10587 GCA_905250075.1 Rotaria sp. Silwood1
CAGTAAACTGAAGAAAACTATTAAAAATAACGTAATCAACATGTATACCCATGTAATCACGAAACGCAAGATCGATGCGTTGAAACGCGGTTTCACAACAAAACGCGTCTAGACGCAGTTAAAAAAGGGTTCACAACGCATTCAAATGCTTTTTTAATATGAAACGCGTTGAGACGCAGTTAGAAAACTTTTGAAACGCGTCTGAACGCAGTTTTTGTATGCAACGTGTTGAAACGCAATTGTAAAAAAACTATGAACCGCGTCTCAACGCGTTTCATATTGAAATTGCGTTTGTACGTGTTTAATAAGAGTTTGACTGAACACGTTCAAACGTGGTGTAATATGAGAAGCGTTGAGACGCAGTTAGAAAAAATTTTGAAACGCGTCTGGACGCAAGTTTTCTATACAAGGCGTTTAAACGCAATCAGAAAAAAATGAACCGCGTTTCGACACGTTTCTGAAAAAAATTTAATGCGTTTAAAAAAATTTTGTTTACGAACTGCGTTCAAACGTGTCTTAAATATGTTTTTCACTCGCGTTAGGACGCAATCATATTTTCGAGTGCCTTTGAAAGTGTTTATTTTTTGTGTATCGGACGCGATTTTACCCAAAAATTGCTGCTCTAGAAGAGTTAACTGCATAATCAAAATCATCAGCTTACATGTATTTTATTCATCTAAACTTCATTAGACTTCTAATAAAGAATGTCGAGATAACGTTAAAATAGACAAAATTCAATTAAACATAGGGTGAACAGTCCATATTTCTCTAAAGTTTGTAAGAAAAATAGTTAGATAATATTGTAATAGTTTCCAGCTATGCAATGCCCTTTTAGAATATTGTTAAATACTACTATTTAAATAATATTATTAGTAACTTTTCATCATATATTTCTACTAAATTGCTTGTCAATAATTATCTATTCATTAAATTTTTCGATAAAATTATTTATCATATTACCAGTGCAATAAAAAAGATCGTAATATTTTCTATGGATAGTAGATGATAAAAAAAAGATGTTATTTTATTAAAAAAATAAAAAACTTATTTAAAAAAATAACTGAAAAGTCATCTTACGTGTTAAGACTCTTGAATTCGAAAAAAATACATCTTGTTAAAATAAAGTATTTAACCGATGAAATTCGTCTTCAAATATATTTTATTTTGAATAAGACAAGATTTCGAGTTAGTATAACCTAGCGGTATGTATGAACGACTTCTAATCACTGGTTCATCTGTTCAAATCTGATTGTCGTCGCTTAAGGTAAAATCTAATCCATTTGCCAGGGAAGACTAAGACCATCAAAAAATATTGATGGTGGCAACTCAATTCGAATCTGAAATGGATTATCATATTTTTTTTCAAAATTTTTAGTTTTTTTATGAAACGCGTCCAGACGCATTAAATGTTTCATCTGGGACGCGTTTTCGCTAAAAATGCGTTTGAACGCAAGTCAAGCTAGAAGCGCATTCACACGCGTTTTGAGGCAAAAAATATTTACATGGGTATTCTATGAAGAAAAACTTATGATATAGCTTTGTACAGTTACTACTTTCCATCACTCAAGACCATAATCAAAGCCTGTAAAATACGATTTTGAGTAATTTATAAGCGCCATCTTTTCAGCATAGATGAGAGAATACAATTGACTGAGTAGAACTCGGAACTTATATACCGAACTATGTGATAGTTAAGAATTAACGTGAAGTTTTGCATAGTTTATCAATGAAAAAAAGTGATAACCATATTCTTTTTTTAGAAAGATAGAAGATAAATGAAACAATAATGAAAACATAATTTTAATTGAAGGGCTTACAGATTATCCCTGTAGATTAGAATATGTATCATATTATCCTAGATTTAAAAGAGTTACAGCCATATCGATTCTATTATCCTTCTAAGACAAAATAGACTAAAACAACCAAAAATTCATGGTCCAACACTTTAAGCACTCTATTATGCTAAAACTCAGTACTGCATGGTCAAAAAAGCATATCGCAAAGTCTATCATAGTCTATGGAGTGGAAAGGATACTATTCTCAGCATATGCTTCAAAACTTATTTCCAACCATGTGTTTCAAAAAAATCTCTAATCCTTTGTATGCAACAGTTGTTTAAAAACGTATAATAAAACTAAACCATAAAATCTAGAAAGAGAAGTGAAAGATTTAACAACTGTATAGTGGTAATTGAATAAACATATCTGATTTATATTATTCCTCTGGAGAAAGTCTTTCTTCTTCGATTGTTTCTGCTAATTAGGTTAATAGGTGTCCGAAAACGCTTTCACGGAAAGAATTGCTAGTTCAGCCCATATTGAGTTCATATAGAAGTAAGCAATGAGCTAGGTCAGCTTTGAAAGGATTTCTCTTTTGGTTTCAATTTGATCAGGATATGCATACTATTAGTTTGAAGACTTCTTTGCAATTTCAAGAAAAAAGTTATCTTCATTGCCAATTTAAAGTGTCACATTACCGAAAACTTACATTACCGCTCAATCTTAGTGGAAAAAGGCATTCTTGGAAGGTTGTGATACATGACTCATTCGTCATTTACAGATAAACTATGATCTCAAAAGGACACAATGCTATTAAGTAATCCTTCCAGACATATCTATACATGACTCGAACTGTTTTATCTCAAGTAAAAGCGAGTAACTTTTCGATCAAAACACTTTTATAATACTTAATAGCCTCATTAATAGAAAACATTGAAGCAAAAAATACTTCTTCTAAAACGTGATGTTTTGCGAAATAGGAGAGGAAACCAGTATTGAAGTATATAGCGAGAAAAGTAAACCATCTTCAAATTGAGCTGCGTTATAGAACTGAGACTATTCGATTGGTGACCTTATTTTTTCTCACCGATAATACGATCAATCTAAATAGGTCGATCGTTTACTAATTGAACAAATCAATTGTAATTCCCACTTTCGTTCCGTAGAAAATACGCTTAGTGCTTTTCTCAATGGATTTATCCATCAGTAAAACTTTCGAATACGAATGTTTATTTCATTATTTTGCATTAGCAGAAAATTTAATCTGCTTTTAACCATATGATTTGTTGAATCATAGTCCGACTCAACAAATTTTATCGGTAAAATTTAACTACATTTGCACAATGAAAATTCTTACAATGGTTTAAAAGACTTGATAACGAATCCGATCAACTTTCTCATTAATTCTGAGCTCTATAAACGGTATATAGACATTTGAGCCTTCGAACATTTGAGCCACCAACACTTGAGCGGATGTGTGCGTGGGTGTGAGGTGGGTGGGGGTGGGTGGGGGTGTGGGGTGTGAATGTGCTGTGGGTGTGGATGTGGGTGTGAATGTGGGTGTGAATGTGGGTGTGATGGGTGTGGGTGTGCGGGTGTGGGTGTGGGTGTGGTAGGTGTGGGTGTGGATGTGGATGTGGATGTGGGTATGTGGATGTGGGTGTGGGTGTGGGTGTGGGGTGGGTGTGGGTGGGTGGGAGTGTGGGGTGTGAATGTGCTGTGGGTGTGGATGTGGATGTGAACGTGGATGTGAACGTGGGTGTGATGGGTGTGGGTGTGCTGTGGGTGTGGATGTGGGTGTGGTAGGTGTGGGTGTGGGTGTGGATGTGGATGTGGATGTGCGTATGTGGATGTGGGTGTGGGTGTGGGTGTGTAGGTGTGGGACCATCTAGAGTGAATAGAGACCTATACCAACACCCTGACTAGTAAGAGGCTTAAATGGTACAAGGCTCAAACGGTAGAAGACTCAAACGGTACAAGGCTCAAACGGTACAAGGCTCAAATGGTGCGAGGCTCAAATGTGAAGGGCTCAAATGTTAAGAAGCTCACCTGTGAATTCTTATCTGTCACAGCTCAAATGTGAGAGGCTCAAGTGTCGTGTCACCCTATAAACAATATACTGATGACGTTAACTAACCGAGGTGCATGGTTTTTATCGTTGTTAACAACAGAATCATTGAAGACTACGAAAAATTATGAATGTTTTCAAAAGTTAGGAAGTAGTGCGATTGTCAATATGAAAATTGCGAGAATCTTATCGATCTTTCTAGCAGAGCTTACTGTTTCTTGCCAATTTTTTAGGTGCTGCAAATGGCATCACTGCTTGCTTTGCTTTCATCTTTGTATCTGATGGAATTGTTTCTTCTTCGGTTTCTTAATAAAAAAAAAGTAATATAATTCTTGTAAAACAATGCTGCCTATCTTACCAGTCATTTCGGTGATAGTACATATTTTGATATCAATACTCTTCGAACGCTTGTTATCAAACTCAAGCACGACAGTAATGCTCGGTATTTGACTGAATGTTGCTTTCAATTGTTCCTGAAGCTGCATTTTGCACATATCATATTCATGGTAATCACAATCACGAGGGTAAAAAGTGATCATATTTAACTGAAGAATATTGCCGGATAATGGGTTTTCGCATACAATTCTAAATCAGAATTGAAACAGTCAAAATGTAGCATAGGAGAATGTTTATTGGCAGTACCCTTTCGAAATAGAATGATTACGGAAAAGTGCATTGACAACGCTGATTATATTTCCATTCAATATGGTGTTCAGCTACAAAAATCAACAAAAGTATAGTAAGATCAGCTATTTACTAGATGTCTTACTTGTTGGGTGATTTTATCGATATTGATTATGTTCAATGAGTCAATTGTGTTGTCCAGTACATGATTTGTACTGAAAATCGCCTTGAGGTGAATTTCTTGAACGTCTACACATATCTCGGATTATCATGACTGTCTAATAAATATTCAAACTTAACCTGTTTGTTTTTTATCCATATCACTTGATTTTCGCATGAAAGGTACCGATTTATACACGACAACCGAGACCAGAGTGGCCAGAAACATGATCGCCAAGGCGCCGACACCCAAACGTAAGAGATTCGATTTCCATTTGTTCCTACGTAAAATAAATGGACTATCGAAAATCTTTACTGGACTGGTGCCAGTGAGATTATATAATGATATGTTCCATAAATTAAATGAATGGACATGATTCAAGAGTAGGTCTCATACATGTCGTTGCTGATGTATTTTAGGATGAGATTTTCAGAAAAGTTTTAATTCAAAAATTAAAAGCCAAACTCTGACCGGTTTCAATAAGAGAAAGTAACGTTTTATCTCATCTGATCTCCTTCTATCCAATATTTTGTCAAACTTATACTCACGGTCGTTTTCCTGCTTGTCTTCTTTTGCCAGTAGTGCGCGTGGTGGTTTCACCATCTTCTCGTAGCATGGTTTCGACTTCCATTCCTTCAAATAAAACAAAGTAGTAAATCAAACATACGCGAGTATAGGAAATTCTTACTTCAAATCTTCGTATATGAAGCTTGGAAGGATTTAGGATAAGAAATTATAAGATCTCTATAAAGAAAGAAAATTGCCTTTCATTTTTTGCAAAGTACAAATGATAATAAAACGGTTGTTCATATCTGTGTTCGCTTAAGAACAAGGGTTGTAATTATTAGCAAAATGATATACGAGTTTGTGATTTGTTCTAAGTCGTGTACGAACGGTACTTAGAAAATATAACTTTTTAGACAATGTGGTTACTACCTTTTGCATAGTTTATTACTCGTTGACATGTTGATGACATCGAGAGAGTAATGTCGAACGAAACTACATGCTATTATTATTCTAGTATAGAATAAGTGTTGCTTAAGGAAGTTGAATTGTTTATCAAGCATATGAGAGAATGAATTCCCTATCATCTGAGTGCAGTGTTGTGGAATTTTGTTGTATTTTTAAATAAGATTCCATTTTTTGCATATTTTGTCTTTCAATATTTTTACATTTTTTCTTTCCTAAGCTAAGTCTACACTTATAGTTGAGCTGAAAACCTCCATAATTTGGACTCTTAAGCTTGCACGATTTTTCTAAGACTTCATTAAATCTGTCTGAAACTTCCACAAAGGCACTTTAAATTTAGATATGGCTTTTTCAATTATCTTTCGTCAAATGCTTTGAATACTCATCAGAAATTGAAAAAAAAACACCAACTAAAAACAAAGAAAGGATCTTCAACGATTTAATAAACTGCCGTTGCATTTGGATTTTTATAACGACAGTCACTCCTAGTAGCCTTTTCCACAAATGCGAAAAATTCAACTTAGTAGTTCTCATATATGCAGACATGGCTTGAAAATGATTAGTTATCCTATACAGAAGTGAAGGAATGGGATAATAGGAGAACACCAATGATTATAAATGATGCAAGACCTTTGGGATGTCTCTTTCTTTTAACAGTGCTTCTGCAAATGTCAAAATAGCTGAAACGGTCCTCTTTCTTGTAGTCTGACTGACATGCGCATCAAAGGACCACCATAGGAGCATATAGTTCAATATAGGTAGATGTTGTTTTACGAAAAAATGATCCACTTTTTTATTCTGTTCTTTAAATAGTCGGAGACTTCTAGACAATAAATCTAATGAATGTCGGCGCCAGAATTAAATATGGGTTGGTGTAACACGAATATCTCGAGAACAACAATAGCTAGTCGTCTATGGTTTTTATCAATTGAAAGAGATTCAAGTACAGCATGTTTTGGTATAATGTTAATAAAAGTAAAATCATCACCTAACCGATCTGTTTTGGAAATCTTTCCGAAAAATGTATAATAATATACTGTAGTTCCAATTAAATTTTCGTTCTGACATGTATATTAGGTAAATGGATTTCAGCTTTATAATTCAAGATACAATGCAATCGATTATCTTCTGACAGTCTAACGTTGAGCGAATAAATTCGACTATTTGTTTGCCAAAATAATCGAGAATTGCGTTGGTTTTTAACTAGTTTTCTTACCTTTTGTCACATTTTCATGGAAACAATAGGTCATTTCGAAAAGATGTAAAAAAAACTTGGTTGAAGACCAAATCAATCCTCTAGTATTTTGGCAAACAAATAGCCGAATTCATTCTCTCAACGTTAGACTGTCAGAAGATAACCGATTACATTGTATCTTGAATTATAGAGATAAAATTCATGTATCCAATATATATGCCAGAAGAAAAATTTAATTGGAACCACAGTATATTATTATATATTTTTCAGAAGAATTTCCAAAACAGATCGGTCACATAATGATATCACCTTAATTAATATTATACCTAAACATGCTCTAGCTTAATCTCTTTCAATTGGTTAAAATCATAGACCGCTAGTTATTACTGTTATCGAGATATTCGTCTTATACCAATTCATATTTAATTCTAGTGCTGGCAATAGCTCGATTACTTCAAAAGAAGACTATAAAAAATAGATTTAAGGGGACCCCCCTTTCCCGAGCCAAAAAGTTTTTTTTTTCGATTTTGTTTTTATATAGAGGTGTACCAAGGTCTCCTCTATGTGTGCTATAAAAATCAGAACCATCCAAGGTCGAGAAGTCTGTGAAAAACCAGGTTTTTTGGAGACATGTGCAACAAGAAAAATTTTTTTTTTAACATAAAGTTATATTATGATATGGTATACCTATACTTACGTATAAGCGGAAAAAAAATTTTTTCTACAAGTTTTTTTTATTTTGCATTTTTCTCGAAACTAGTTTTTTGGGGTATCAAAAACCAGTTTTCCCCCTTTTTCTCCGCCATTTCAAGTCCGATCGGGCTGAAAAATTTTTTGGTGAGACTTCAAGTGACTTGGGTTGGCCGTTTTTTTTTTGGATACCTTCTACCAATCAAGTTTGGCAGGCTTCGCAAAATTTTCAGGATCCAAAAAACCTAGAGATTTTGCGAAGTGCTCAGTATTTTGGTTCACCAACCTGAAGTATTTGGAATTTTTGAAAAAAAAAACGGCCACCCCGATTGGGTCCGTCTACCCACAGTAAAGATTTCAGCTCAAACGGATGAAATCTGAGGATTTGCGGGGGGAAAACTTTTTGCAAGTTTTTGACCTTGGGGTCTCTGGAAGCCCATGAAGATGACGTCTGGCAAATTTGTGTCTATGACAAATTTTGCTCTACTACTCGAGGTCTATCTACCCTGAAAGTTTCCGGAATTTTCGTTCGGCCGTTTCTTAGAAACGCCGGAAAGGGGGGGAGTCCCCTTAAGTGATTCGATAGAAGCTCGAAGAATTACTCAAAATAGCTTGCATTTGTTCCACTAGAGATAAACAAAAAAGTACAATTTTTCACAAATAAAGTTAATAATGCGTATCAGGGCTGCCAATAGACAACTTATTTTTTTTTATTTGGCCTGATCTAGTTGCCTGATTAATATCTTAAAACTCGGCCTGAGCGGATAGCCTGGTTGGACGGCCTGCAAGATGCCTGCAGGCCACCAAGTCAGACTGGCAGCTTTGATTCGTATAAGTACACATGAATGGTTCTATAGGATATCACGCAGCAATACACATGAGCTCGTCAAATTGAAGGATATATATCGTACTTTTAAGAGTTCGGTGAGCTCCTGAAAAATATAGTGACGAGCAATGATGATTATTGCATTATCATATGATTTCGTCTGTGGGTCATCGGTTATAAGCGGCGTAAGCAAATGATGATGATGACGATGGAGCATTTGTAATGAATGTTATAGAGTTTTAGTTACAATAAACAGCCAGAGCTCTAGACCATTTCGTTCGAGATATATGAGTCTTGCATGTTTAGTCGAAACTGAGTCATAACTACAAGATCTTGAGATTTATCGAACATTTACGTTCTAAACTTTTTTCAACATAGTTCGAAACAAACCAATGATGATTACATATCATTGTTTACCACACTCAGACGTATCCACTCATACGAAGCTTTCAATTTATATTCGAGCCGTTGAAAGTCGATGATACATAGGTCTAGACGATAAAATTAAAGTAGAATTCTAAATTATGTTTCGAATAAGTGATCGTAAGACATATTACACGAGTTGGCGACATAGTAGTTGTTGTAGAGCAGATTTTTTTGTATCTTATCCTATAATTGGAATATTGTTCTAAAACTTAAGCAGATAATTTGTTAGAGAATAACCGTTAAAAATACAAGTCACTTATTTGATATAGTAGGCCGATTGATCTAATAAAAATTTGCACTTTTGATTTGATGTATGTATCTGGTTGATCCTTTTTGAACCCTTTCAAGTTCAACATTTTAGTGTGTCTGCCAGATTTGACATGAAATTAGATCAAAACTTTATTTGAGTATTATTAGACTACTGTAGAAAATTTGCTTGTGAAGAATTAATCCGACTGTGCAAAGAGCTAGCCATTCAATGTTCCCTAACAGTATATCAGTGCATAGGTCGTTATAGATGATTGAAATTTACGTGTTCGGATATAACACTTCATGCGTCAATGTCAGTTGGTCGAATGAACGAGACTGACTGACCAATCTTATAGTTGCAGAAGCGTGTACAATTTTAAACGCGAACTGAAATTAGATAATATGTAAATTCGACCCGTCTATAATGCCCTATGCACTGATATATTGTTAGGGAACATTGAATGGCTAGCTCTTTGCACAGCCAGATCAATTCTTCACAAGCAAATTGTCTACAGTAGTCCAATAACACTCAAATAAAGTTTTGGTCTAATTTCATGTCAAATCAGGTAGACACATTAAAATGTTGAACTTGAAAGGTTCAAAAATGATCAACCAGATGCATACATCAAATCAAACGTGCATTTTTTATTAGATCAATCGGCCTACTATATCAAATAAGTGACTTGTATTTTTAACGGTTATTCTCTAACAAATTATCTGCTTAAGTTTTAGAACAATATTCCAATTATAGGATAAGATACAAGAAAATCTGCTTTGCAACAACTACTATGTTGCCAAATCGTGTAATATGTCTTACGATCACTTATTCGAAACATAATTTAGAATTCTACTTTCATTTTATTCTCGAAAACTATGTACCGTCGGCTTTCAACGGCTCGAAAATAAATTGAAATCTCCATATGAGCAGATACGTCTGACTAATAAGCAACAATATGTAATCATCGTTGGTTTGTTTCGAACTATGTTGAAAAAAGTTTAGAAGGTAAATGTTCGATAAATCTCAAGGTCTTGTAGTTATGATGAAACTTCGACCAAACATGCAAGACCCGTAAATCTCGAAAGAAAGAATCATGTCGATCGTGTGGTAGGTATTCTCTAGGACCTCGTATACATAGCTAATATCTTTGGACTTCTTTGAATCTCGTAAGATAGTTTCAATTGTATATCGACTTTTCTACATACACATAAAAGTTTTTCTTTTCGTTCCTAATTTAAAAACCGATTCAGAATTCTACTATTAATATTTTTACTCATTTCTTCAGTCAATTATACGGCTGATCTTTTTTCAATGGAGTCAGAATACTTAGCAAATATAGACAGCTGAATTATTTGTTAGGTACAAACGTAAATAGGATGAAAAGGTGATACGTAAAATTCTAGATAAAAATAAAAGTAGTTTAATCGGATCAAATGGAGTGGAGAGACTGGGCCTCTTTTTTTCGTTCTCTCTTAAGACAACACAAACTCGACCTTGTCGCTTCATACACACAATCAACAAATGCATCGATCGCGGCTATTAATAATACTGCCTTTCTGTTTCTCTTTCTCCTTCAAACTGTACGGATTCGGCTTTGTCGCAAC
>CAJNOP010000209.1:10597-90841 GCA_905250075.1 Rotaria sp. Silwood1
TTTTTTTGTCTTTGATTCCAGAACGTGTAGGGTCCCGACAACCTCACGGCGAATCCTGTCATTGAATTCACTATCAATTGTTAGCACAAGAAAAGTGTTTATCGTTTCTATGCTTTTTGAACAGTAAACGGATTCGATCGTCTGGTAATACTAACCTGAAGAAACTCGTCCTCGCCTCTAGCAATAAAAGACTCTTCTACTTCTCATACATATCTCGAAAAATGTGCACATAATTAGCTTCCTCACAAGCTACACTGTCGAAAAACGAGTTAACCGTGAGAAACAATTGTGTGCTTGATTTATCTCATTCTTTTTCAATACATAAGTATAATCGGTCTTCTATCAGAAGACACATTAGTAAAGCACTTCGAAAAAAGGAACTACAGAAACTATCGATTTTTTCGTACATATTTGAGAAAAGATTATATGTCTATATACTTGCAGAGCAAACTTAAGAGAAATGCATGAATGGTCTAGACTCAAAGTGGGCTCTCTCGTTCTTATACTTTACTTCGGAAAACAGACAAACCCGCCCAGATATCATGACAAGTGATGCAAAAGTGCGATAATCAATGTAAGGAGGAAGTATTGCCAATAGATAAGCTAGTTTCGAGAGGGCCGTTTACGTCGGAGGAGGCCTCGATAAAGCAAGCACAAAGCACAGAACAGTACGCACTGCGGGTTATTCTTTACAGACTGATAGCCGTTATACCAAGATTGCAGCCTCTAGCAGAGTAATTAAAGAATAAGTCCAATAATGATATTTCAACGTGAAACTTCACTCATACACGAGTCTTATGATACTAATTGGCATATTTTTAAATCGTAGCTCTAATTCAAAAATACAATATAACTTGGTGGGCTCATTTGTTTGAGAAGAAATTTTACGAACATTGTAGGCAACATCAGACCTCTAAATGAGCAAGGTGTCAAGTTAAAATATCATAATTTGACTCTTTTACTATATATTTTGCTGAAGGCTAAAATCTCAGTAAATTGGCTTCAATTCGACAAGAAATGAGCGACAGCATTAACTGTTTTCATTATTTTTCTTGTTAGACGGATTCCTTCTTGGGGGTGAAGCGTCAACCCGGTAATCAATAATCAATAGAGAGTGCGCCCTAGCAAATAGACAAAAAGTCAGCTTGTATTTCCTACGCCTTATGCGAAACAACCTAGCTCCCGTCACTAAACAGCATACACCACGAAGCAATTGTTAAACCGAGTGTAAGTAGAGATAACTATAGCTATTTTTTCTCTTTTCTTCGTTCTCATCAAGAACATGAAAACGCACCCTGGTAACAGCTCAGAACACCGTGTAATGGATTAACGAAATTAAATAACAAAGTTTAGCTTCGCTTATTTCCCTCAGGTCGAAAAATATGCTGATCCATTGTCTTCGAAGCATGTATCGTCAATAGATGCACCAATAATGTCGAGCACCTGGAAGTCTCTTTTATTTTTACACTAATCTTTCAAAAAATATTCAGACTCCGTACCCGTCTAACGTACGCCGTACAAAAATATATTTCGAATCACAAATAGAAAATGTCTTTTACTGTCTAACATCTATTGAGAGAAACAAATCCAACCAGCAACATTTTCGGAGGCCTTGAGATCGCCCAACACTATATTATGCGCAATAGTGTGGCTTTCTTCTTGTTTCAAGTCGCTTCGACGAATCTATAGAATTGTCCTCCTTACAGCTCGCACAACAGAAAACTCTTCAAGTAAAGAAACTGATGAGACTACTCGTTTTTCTCATATATTTGGCCAAAAGCTACATCTCGAGCTGCTTGAAGCGCATTATAGAATAATTCATGAGTCATATGAATTCAATGGAAGTTCTTTCGTTTTCTTTTCGCTTATGCTTCTGTTCGAACAGTATACACAGTCAACTTGTTCTCAGTGAGTGCTGTCAATAACTGTATCAATCAAGTCAAGTGGAGAGAGATTCGGTCTCATACTTTTGCTTTTCTTTTAAAACAGCATGAATTCGACCTTGTCGCTTTGCACACAATCAACAAATGTATCGGTCGCAACTATTAAAAACACTATCCCAGTGTTTCTCCTTCTTCTCCAAACTATATGATTCGGCTTGGCCGCAATGCTTACCATCATGAAATGCAGTAATCGAATCAAGTGAAAAAGAAGAAACCTTTATTTTACGCTCCTTTTCCAAGAGACACAAAATCGTCCTTGACGCAGCGCATATAATCAACACATATATGAATAATGACAAATGAAAACAAGAGCTCGACCTTGCTCCTTCTGCTCGAAAAATATGCCGCTTTGCTTCTGTTGAGTGCAGTATTTAACAATAAATGTATAAAATAAGTCTACGAGAGAACTGCAACTCTATTCTCTTCTTTTTCTTCAAAAAGTATGAACACTAGCATTCATCGAGATATGGATACCAAAACCTGGATTAATGGTGTTACTTTCGAAACACTAAGCTGTTTTTGTTGTCCTTGTGTCTGGAAAATGTAGCAATCAGCTGAACTCATAGCGGAAGTCATAGATTAATCCTACGCATACATAGGCGATAAGGTGCACTGCTTTTCTCACATCGATCTGAAAAAGGTCAATAAATCTACCGTCTCCCAGTATTCATCACTTACAGCTGCACCGGTTGTTTCAAGCGCAAGAGGTTTTAGTTTATTCAATGTTTCTCGAGCAGTATACAAACCATCCTTGCTAGCAGCGCAACATAAAAGCAAGTAATAGACACTTGGAAAGATAAATAATAGCTCACTTTGTCACATCAATCTTGACATAAAAATCATACCAGTAGCCTCATTGGAGGTTGCATCGCCAACAAACACCTTTATTAAGTGATGTAATTAAGTGTTTCTGCTGCCTTAAGCTTCCTTCTGACAAATGACCACAGTCGTACCCTGACAACACATCTTGCAGAATATTTTACTAATGAAAAAAAAGGAAAATATCATCGACTCTTTTCTACATATCCTCAAGAAAGCTCAGAATATCAGCCTTCTCCTGAAGCACAACATCGAGAAACGCTTCTATATATAGAAAATGGTACAAATAATGTTATCATGCTGGCCTCCGCTTCGTTAAATAAAGGAAATTGGCCTTGAAGAAGCGGACGTCATAGAGAACGGTAATCATCGTCTCCAATTAAAAAATATGTTTGCTTCTCTATTCTTCTTCTTGTCGAACAATCTGAAGACCCAATAGTCACAGCCCATAACATCGAAATGTGATCAGAATATATGAACTACAAAGAGTACTCACATTATCCCGCTTATTTCGAAAGACTCACAATGATGCGTCTCGTAGCACACACCGTCGAATAATGTATGAATGATTTGCAATAGTAAAGCTCTTGTTTTCTTTGCGACTCTCTCAAAAAACACATACTCGGTTCCCTCTCCTCGCACAAAGCAAAAAAAATGCAACCAAAAGGAGAAAAAGAAAATGTTTTTCATTCTTTCCCACAGATGAAAAAAAAACCACAAAATCAGCCTTCTCAGATGATACAGTATTTAGAAAGGTTTCTATTGGCAAGAGTAGTGCAAGTAACGTTTCTATGTTGCTCTTTATTTCTCTAAATAAAAAGAATTCACCTTGAAGTAGTGCACATCGTAGAAAAATGTATTCATGGTGCTCAATGAAAAAAAGGTTTTTTTTTTCTATATTCTTCTTCTTGTCGAATGAGATAAAGATCTGATCCTTGCAGCATATAATATTGAAATATATGAACTGCAAACAATACTCATGTTGTCCTACGCATCTTGAAAAACTTACACAGTAACCGTTGTGGTGGTAGCATACACCGTCGAATAATATATCGACACTGTAGAACAGTAGAGCTGTTGTTTTTTCAGTTCTCTTAAAAAATGAATACTCGGTTCTCCTTTCAATGCAAAACACCAAAAAATTCAAGAATGAAGAAAAAGAGAAAATGTTGTTCATTTTTGTCCACAAAGGAAAAGAAACCACAACATCAATCTTGTCAGAGGCCACAATATTGAGAAAGGCTTCTATTTGCGGAGTAGTACGAGTGATGTTTTCATGTTGGCCTTCATTTTTCTAAATAAAGCTTATTGGTCTTCAAGAAGCGCAGACCGTAAAAGAATATATTCACCCTATCGAATTTACAAAAGTGTTTACTTCTTCATCTTCTGGTTAAAAAATTTTGGGATCCTGCCATCGCAGCGCATAATATAAAGACATGATGGAAACATATGAAGTACAAAGAATATTCACGTTATCCTACTTATTGCGAACAACTCTTACGATAACTTTTCTAGTATTACATACCGTCAAATGATGTTACAATTCTATGGAACATTAAAATTCTTGTTTTCTTTATTCTGTGTCCTCAAATATATACTCGACTTCCTCTCCTCCCACCATCTAGAAAAATTCTCAATGATGAGAAAAAGAAAAGACTATTCATTCTCTCCTACATAATAAAAAAAAAACCACAACATCAACCTTGTCATAGGACGCATTACAAAGAAACCCGATACCTCCGTCGAGTGGTATTGCGTTCTTTTTTTTCAGTTCTGTACGAAAAATATAAAGCGCTGACTTTCTCCTAGCGCATACTTTCGAAAAAAAACCTTGAAATATTTGACTTCCAAACAACATCTCGTTTTACACAGTCGCTTCAAAAACTTTATAATATGCACTTCTTGCGAAAGTATCCCCTCGAGAATTTGCGTAGTTAGATGAAGTACGTTCGTGTTGTTGATTTCTTTTTGAGATTTTTTAAAGTGTTATCTCTCGGACTCAACACAATATATACGGTAGATAAAAAGCTTATAATACATGGGAAAGACAAATATCAGTTTATTTCGAATTCTCTTATGTGGACAAAAGCCACACTTATATCTTTCGATTACAGGCCATCGAGTAACGTAATAATTGTTTGGAGAAGGGTTTTATCACATATTTTTACTTCTGTTAGAAGACGATATACAGGGAAGTGTTACCGAAGTGTGCGCTTGCCAAAAGTGTTTGAAGTATAGAAAGACAAGAAGACTCACATCTACGTAATCATATGAGAATCTTACAACGCTAATCTAATCGGAGCGTAGACTACAGAGAAATATTTTCTTACCTTTCGCATGATTCTCTTCGATAAGAAAAAGACAGAGTCAGCCTTCAAACAACGAAGACCGTGTAAAACCTCACAGTTGACTTCAGCCTTTGCCACGATTGTCTGGTCAACAAGTAGTCGAGTCTGTCTATGATCTGTTCGATGATTTGATGCAGCATATGTCGATGATGAAAGTAAATCTCAAATATTCCCTATTGGTAAAATAAGTTTCGGTCAACTCCAAGCGCCGTTTATTTCGAAGATGTTTTCAATCGATAAACTTCAGATTTCATCATTCATAAGACCTGACACCAAGTCATTTTCTTTAAAACGTTTTCGATGAAAAAATGAAACATTATTTCGATGAGCCCACTCTATGTCATTTCGAGCCACTCAAAACCACTCCGAACCCCTGCAAGCTACTTCACACTACTCTAATTTATATCTCAACGAGAAAAATAATGTTCAACAATAGACTATGGATCTGAACGCAGATGAAATGAAGGTAACATTGGCAATCAACATCATCACTGTTCGTATTCCTGATCCTCACATCCCATAGAGTCTACAGTCCACAGACTCTACATCTCACACCCCACATCTTATACAGCCCAGAGCTCATACACCCTACCATACTTGGAACCGGTCGTAGTTTTCTTGACTGGACCGGACCAACCGGCGAAAGTTCGATTCCAAGTATGCATCCCACATATCCCACACACTCACAACATGATTGTGGAATATTAGGCTTGTTGTTGACATATCGATAGATGGGCGTAGTCTGGACTAGACATCGGCGTGACCAATGTTTTTTGGTCACGGTTACGGTCACGGTCACGACCGTTGCCATCGTGACCGTGACCGTGAGTCACGGTAGCCACGCCAGTCTCTATACAAACGACTATTTTCTCTTTTCTCAAAATAGCATACCCTTCTTTTCCAATAGGAGGTCCCTATACTAGAAGGCTTTCCATAATAGAGGATCCCCTTGGAGAAATATGTGCGAGATTTAGCATAAGACCTCATTCAATAATCGAATTTTTCGAAAAATGACAACTTCAACCACTGGATTTATACCGTAATATGCTTAGTTTTCAGAGTTTTGAGCTGAAAATCTTAACTAAGTGTTTTCAACATTTTATCTAGGCTTTTAAAATCCGAAAAATTCCTTCTCAGAGCATCAAAATCACCTTAGCTTTCTGAACAATCTTTTTAGATGAAATCTGTAAAAACAAAAGAGACAACACAAGATCCTCTGGAAAAGTTTTGCGATTGGACACAATAGAAAATCTCGGATCTCCTCGTGGGGAGAGGCGAAAGGTAATATAACAGATAAACGAAAAAGATTAGGTATGAACAAAATTGATGAATTTGTTTTTGAGAAAATCTCTTACAGTTCTTGAAAGTTTATTTGGCCAAAGCCTGAATAGAAATGAGTGGAATCAGAACAAGTAGAGAAAAGATCAATCGTCGAATAAGTCATCTGATAAAAGTAAAAAAAAGTCGAAAATATATGAAAATGACAATTCTTGTTCAAGGAGGTCATAATATTTTTTAATGATACATTTTTTTCTAAAGTCTTTCTATGCCAGCTGTTTAAAATATATTAATACTGAGAATATTTTTTCTGGTATCGCGATTGTATTGGTTCTATTCCTTCGTTTTGAGTTAGCATAATTAGAAAAGGATATTGATATATATTGCAAGAATACTAAATATAATATTTAATTCTCTAGTAAAGTTTGAAAATAACTGCTTTATATTTACATTGAAAATTTATCGTGACTGGTCGTGACCAGGTTTTGGTCACGGTCACGTCACGGTCACGGCAGTCACGCCGATGGCTAGTCTGAACAGGCTCTGAATGGACCCATCAAAATAATGTTTGATTTATTTTATCAAAGCTTTTTCAAGGATGCACACATGACTGCATGCAGTTTTTTGCGCTGATTTCGAGTATCAGAGTTCTAGTGTCTCTTAGGTATTCCTCTGTGCTATGGGTGTGGGTCATCTCATCACCAACATCCACACGCGACGCTATAATCTACACCACACTCCACACTCTACCCTCTGGGTTTTCTTTGTTACATAAAGGATGGCGATCAATTTTGTGGAACTCACATATGTTTTCAAAGAAAATAGTGAGTGTAAGTTTTCAGTTCGAGGTTGGCGGCTCCTTCCCCCCCCCCCTCCCCCCATTACAGATACCCCCTCCATTACAGACTTTAAGAATAGAGAATAAGAAGCGTCAGGCTTTCTAGAGTTTTTTGCAAAATTGATTAAGTTATAATTTTGAAAAATAATGAATATCATTGTTTGTAAGTTGATTAATATATATAATAGTGCCTAAGATCTGCTGTAGGTATCATATGTATGTGCACATATCGTAATCGATTCAAGTGATTATTGACTTTATATCTACTACCATAGCCATATGTATCAATTTGCTATTTCGCCCAAACTATTGAAATATTGTATGCAGTTTATCTACTCGTTGTTCGTCAAGATTGTTAACTTTGCTCATTCTACGAAGTAGAAATATAGATATTTTATTGTCTAGACTATAAAATACCTATATTCCTATTTCGCAGAATAAGCACACAGTTAACAGTCTCGATGAATAACGAGTAGATAAACTGCATCATATACTACAATGTTTTATGGCAAATAGCAAATTGATACATATGACTGGGGTAATTAAGATAAAGTCAATATTTAGCTGAATCATTTAAGATATGACCACATGCATGCTAATTTCCTACAACACAAACTTTGATATAGCCGAAATACATTTCTAAAACAAGCAGAAAGTTAAAATCGACCATCCAATGTAATATATAAGAAAAAGTATCTCACCAACCTTTCTTTATATGACAAAGAAAAGCCTAGAGGGTACTTTTGCATATATAGTGTTTTTCTACTTTTTAATACATCTCAGCATTTAAAACTTAAGGTAAAAACATAACGAAAAAAGTATTTGTGTGAATATTTTTTTCTGAAAATGTATGATTGACTAATTAGCAATTCAATTTAATGAAAAATATTCCTGTCAATAGGATATGGAGGTTATGGCATGGGACTAAGGAAGATCTAAGGATCACTACGACCTTGATATTTGAAATTAGCACAAAGAAACTGCATACAATCATGCATGTTTCCATGAAAAAGCAATTAGTCACTTGGAACACCTTTCTCGGCAGTCAAGATCCGTTGGCTATCTCTACTAGTTGGTTCTTGTTTCTTTTTCTTTTATTCGTGAATTCAAATTTATATGGAATATCACTAGTCCTTGGCTGTTATGTCGTACTTTCGATGTACTTTCGTTTATTCTAGATTTATTTATGAGTATCATCTCGAAAGTAAACTAGCTTATCCCCATTGTTTTTAGAAGCCATTACAAACTCTTTCAATAGAATGAGTTTCTCAACAAGAGAGCTAGACTCTATTTTCGATTATTAAAATGCTATGATAAATTTGGAGGTCGTACTAGGGCAGGCCTGTTCTGATGAGAGCCGAAAATGGCTGCTTGCATTTTTTGCTTTTGAAAAATTTCGGTGTTTCATGCAGAAATATAAGCGTGTTCTGAAGTTTTTTGCAGAATGACAAACTTCAGTCCATTGATCGGCTCTGCTGTTTTTTGGCTTTCAAAGTGACCACGCTAACAGATAGTTTATTTAAAAGAGACAACTCTGACGAAAGCTGAAAAAATACGATGAAATTCTCAGTTCATATGATTAAGTTTTGTGACAACTAACAGTGGAACAAGAGTTGGAATAATCGCTCAACTACGGTGAGCTTTTCACAGTATTGGCAACATTGAAAAGATATAATGATGCTCTACAATAACTCATCAACTCTTCTGTATGTCGATTATCTTTACAAAGTAGTGGACTATGATGCAAGCACATTTTCCCTTAGTCTGATTGGCAAAAGGCATGCGCAAGCGATAACTTAAACATTTTCTAGCATTGAATCGAAGTGATCGTTTGATTCTTTGATTTCATCTAGTTAACTGTTTATAGGGTGTGGGTGAGGCCTAATGCAAGAAGCAGTTATACCCACATGCATCTACACCCACTCACACCAATGCATCCACCCACGCTCACATCCACCCACACCCACACATTCACACTCACACCTACACACCCATCCACACTCATCACACACTCACACATAACACATACACAAACAAAACTCCCACGATGTTTCTCACATCGGTGTTTCATCTGATTTCGACAAAAATTCACTGTCCCAACTTATAATCCTATGATTAAACAAAGTATGTTTTTGATTTCATTTCTGATCGCATGTTGAGTCTGCTTCTAGCTTGTATTGGTGATAACGAATGAAGATCTGTGGTTTGTCTCGTACTTTTGTTTTCATATAGCTCAACAGTGTTGTTCTCTTTTTCCATCAGCAAGCAATACACCAAAGAATGACACGTCAAGACTTATTTCTTCAATCATGAACAGATCAATAAATGTTGATGATAAAAAAAAGTTTTCCGTACGCTACTAATGCAAGCAATTGCCATCACTCTTTTGTTCTAGTTGTAGAATGTCAAAGACTGAACATGAATAAACGAAATATTGTTTTCTTTATGAAGATCACAAGAAAAGCCTTGGTTTGAAGATTGAAGTCAATCGATAAGTCGTTTTTCATATTCAATAACTATTTTAATATCCCAATAAATTCATCATGACATGCCTGAGAACAATATACACATAGTGATCTCTTACGTAGGTGAATGTTCTTGTTTTGATCTAGACATGTAAGTTACCACAAGAGAGTATAGATATGTGTGTGAATGAAGGTTCAAGCCTAGATATAGATCTTCTCTTCATACACACCTACAACGTCACAATTCATTGAGATGTAGAAATGATATACAGTCTAAAACACCCTTTCAAAACTATCCTCTATATTTGGTCCTTGAAAGAAATGTCCTTCAGAGTAAACGTTCTTGGAGAAAATGTCCTTCATCCACAATTGTTGTTTTTTTTTTAAACATTGCTGTTGAAAGGCGGATAACACTGTAGTCAAGGCATATAATCTATGCGCACCCATACTATATCGACACACCGCACTCTATAATCATCAAGCATTATGTACATTCACTGAAAAGACGGTTCGATGTTAGAAGAAATGTTTTCAGAGGATCATACCACGAGAGCCATTTCTCAGGGATATTTCCACTAAGAACATTTTTAGAAGGACTTTTTTCAAAGTAAGTTTTAACCTGTTACTTTGCAGTGACATAAAAAAAGAAACAAATATTTAATTTTATAAAATAATACTTACCATGCATTGGGGTAATCGAACGAACAAAATAAAAGAAAAAAAAAACTATCTACTTTTATATAATAAGGCTTACTGTTAAAGTTGGTTGGAAAATCATCGATCAAGTGCGATTTATTGTAATATTAAAAATGCCAGTGATTAAATGACATATTTCGACAACTTGTTTTATTATGTATGAAGTTGTCGATTAATCACCAATGCTTTCTACTATCCCGATTGATCGCCAAAAGTAACCTAGTTTTTAATGCTACGAGAACGAATAAAAAATATACTTAACATTTCAGATGATGCTCAATTCTTTTTTCATCTATCTTTGTTTTTATTAATATTAAAAATTTTCAATTGTGACTGGACAGAAACAGCAACAATATTGTTTACCTAAATTTGTCTTAATGATGTAAGCAAAGTTTTGGTAGTGAAAGAATTGAACATAACCATGCTCTCGAATGGGAAACTTGATGGCCGGGCGCTATCTGGCAAAGGTGGCTTGTTAATAGAGTTTAACTGACCGGAATTTGAGCAGCATGCAGAGGGCTTAGCCTTCTTGGTTACACTACTAGTTTTTTTAATTAGATAGTTTATTTTCACAGAAAAGAAGTTAGTTTACTTTATTTTTACACAGAATAAACTTTTCAAAAGACTCACGTTGCTGAAGCAGTTTTTATTTTGCAAGACGAAAAAAACTTAAAACAGTCACATGGGTCTTTACAAAATTCTAAGACATATTCAACAGCTGCCTCAGTCACAAGACTTGACGACTAAGTGTTCAGAAAAGGATGAAACTGACTAGATACGGATAACTAAGTCGTGTAGAAACAGTTCTTCAGATTTCATCGGATTGAGACACGCCCAACAGAATGCAATAGCGATGTTTTGACCTGGGTAGCAACAGAGGTTTCTTAGAATGAGGTATCAAATCAAAATGGTAGAAAATACGCTGGTGTGAATATTTTCTAAACACTATGGAAGAATTCTATTCTAGGAAAATGACATATTTTGAATATATACGTTACTATAATACCATCTCTATTCTACGAGACTGTAGCGAGCTTTTTTCATGTGAACTATTTATGTAATGCTTGAAACAACCAAAAATGATTCTTGAAAAAAATCAAATTCTACCCTTTGCACTATGGTTCTTTGGTAAACTTTAGAGAACTATTCAATATAGATTTCTCAGAATAGTTCTTTAGTTCACAATTCGAACACAAATAAATCATTTTCAAGCGGAAAGGTCTCAGACAAGTCCATTCGAACGTAAATATAAAATTCATCTAGTTCTCTTCTGTTTGCGGGTTCCACAATAAGGCAGACAGATGAATGGAACCATCTGACTTTCACTAATAAAATAATCTTATCAATCCGAAAGCCAACCATAAAGTCTTGTATTCGAATGTGTGCACTTTCATGCAAAAATCGTCTTCAAAGCGATATATAAAATGATGTATTCAAGCTCTTCCATAGACGAATATATTTTTTTGCAAGCAGCCGCTTATAATGTGAGAGCCAATGTATTATGTCCATTGCTCATACGTGGGCACTTTTCGAAAATCTTTTTCCACAGCTGGTATTGATTTATCTAATTTGTAACCCAATTTTGTGTTCCTGTTGTATACCTGTACTATAAGAACATGTTTTAAGTCGATATAATCGGGATACAGTTCTTCTACACAACTACTTACTATATTATTGTGAAGATGTGATGTTCGGCGAAACCATCAAGGGAAGAATATATCCAGAAATATTTGTTTTCCATTTTCTATCTCTTGATGAGTTCTATCTAGCGCGATAAGATGTTTCTTTCTCATGAAAGTCGACTCTTAATAACATGGACACTTTGGGAAAACTCATCAATTTTCACTATTAAAAGCTCGGAAAAGTTGTTCGATAAGTTTAGAGTACTATATTGCTGAAGAACGGTGGGTGTGGTATGACTGTATATCGACGTATTTATACACAGATGGATACAGAATGAATAAAAGACTCCTATCTGCAGCCACTTACCTAGTTATTTGCAAGGGATTTCACTCACCACCTATTGGTAATGGTAACCAGAATATATCTGCGTTGATAGTATAACAATTAATAATTATTTTTAGTTCACATCTTTGACGATAATGACATTAAATCACAAGCATTTCGTTGTAAACAGTGTTTGTCTATTTTCTAAACACAAGACACTAGCACCATCATTCGCGATCAAATGTACATATTTTCATTGATTCAAACAATCGTCCAATATTATTTCATCATGGATCGATAAGAACGATAATATAGAAAAATCAATTGCTTACGAAAGATTTTATTTTTATTTTAAATTTAATATTAAAGAAACAAACTATGAATTTTGAATCATTAGCTAATGAGTTATTACTTGATATATTTGAATATTTTAATACTATTCAACTTCTTCATACATTCCATGGTTTAAATATTCGCTTGAATGAACTTATTTATCGGCATTTACAAACTTATCCACTTGATTTTCGATCTATATCTAAGCAAGATTTTAATAGTATTTGCCAAAAAAATCTTCCTTTCATAACAAATCAAATAACGTCAATTCATCTTTCAAATGATGATGATACTCCTGAACAACCAAATTTATTTTTGTCATATGGTTTTCATTTTCAACAATTTACAAAATTACAATCACTTTCATTATATTATATTCGTTCAACAGATTTAATTAATAATATTATATATGATTGTTCTCATTTAATTTATCTTAAAATTAGTAAATGTAATTTCGATGATAATATCGATAAAGCTCAAATTTGTGTAAATAATATTTGGAATTTAAAAAATTTAAAATATTGTTATTTAGATATATCATTTTTTAATGATTATTATATTCCATTACCAACAATAATTTCAGTATCTCTTGAAAATCTTTCTATTGCAAATGATTCATTTAATATTAATGATTTGATTTGTTTATTTCAACATACACCTAATATAAAAAATGTTAATTTAAGAATTCAAGATACATCTAATAATGAACAATTTTCATTTATTTTTCCTTCATTGTCTAAACTAAAACTTTATTTTAAAGGTTCATTTGATACATTAAAACATCTTTTACAAATTATGCCTAATATATCGGAATTAATAATTGAAACAAATGGTATTTATATTGATGGATATCAATGGGAACAAATTATTATTAATAATTTATATAATTTAAAAGTATTTAGATTATTAATGTCCTATAAAATTGAACTTGAAAAAAATATAAATGAAGAAATTGATCAATTAGTTGAATCATTTCAAACACAATTTTGGCTTCATGAACATCAATGGTTTGTTCGATGTGATTCGGATACTGAATATGGATTTGTTTATCTTTATACTTTACCTTATGGATTTGAAAAATTTTATAATCTTACAAGTAATATGTCAACATCTACTTGTACAATTGATAAAAAATATAATACATCAAACTATGTTAATACACTTATTCTTGATTATTATTTATTAAGATTTGCATCACAATTTCCAATTCAATTTTCAAATATTTATCATCTTGAATTATCATTTCCTTTTGATGATGTTCTTTGGTCAATTATACCAAGATTTGATCGTTTAATATCAATTGAATTAATCTCAATTATTCATCCAGATGAAAGTGATCGACCAATAAATCAACTTCGTTTACTACTTAATCGAGCTATTCATCTTTATTCAATAACAATGGATTATTTAATTATATCACAATTATCATTAGTACAAATTACAAATAAATCAATTCGTCGACTTGATTTAATAGCTAATGATGGACATTTTTATGGTTTAGAATGTATTTCATTAATTCAATCATTATTAGGTATTCAATGTGAAGTTTTATTAATTAATATTGAAAATCGATCAATCGTTCTTGATTTAATTGAAAAAATGCCTAATCTTCGTGCATTAACTTTTCAATGTCAAGATGATCGATGGGGTGATAGTAATGAATCATTATTAATAGAAGATGAATTTATTCAATGGTTAAAAGATCGCTTACCATTAAATTGTTTGATCGTTAGAGATGAAAGTGAATTATCTGCAATTCGATTATGGATTCGTTAAATTATTTATAGATTGACATATTTATATATTTTTTTCTTTTTGTTATTTAACTAAATTCAGATGAATAAAGTTAAAATCTGTATTGTTGAAAATGATCTCGTAAGTCTTCATACAGAAGTTAGTTAAACATTAGATAGAAATATGGACTTTCAATTGTTTTGGTGAACATAATAGATGCGAAAAACATTCAGTACCGCTGATAATGCTTACGACTTTCAGTTTCAGCTGTAAATGATAATAGGAAATGTTTCTTACCTATAATCGAAAAGTAGCTCAGATGCATCAACATTATTAGAATGTCTCGACAACGACTCAATTCTGTTAGTTTTAATACATTTCAAAAGTAGACATTCATTTTGATAAAATTCAGAATGTTACAACATTTTCAAAAAAAAATCGTCGTTATAGCGTACATTATACCAATTGGTATACCAACAGTAAGTATTACATGAAATAACTTTGATATAAAATTAATATCACATGCGTCATTTAATGTTACGATAGTATCCAATAATGTATCACTTCATATCCATTGTGATATAACGACCCACATTCTTCTGATGACTTTTCTTAGTATTATTTTAGTCTATATTGAAATCTTTCTGTTGCTGCATTTCTGCTCATTTGATAGGTAGATTCTTTTCATTCTGTGAAATATTCTATGATGTCACTGCACATATATATTTAAATATATGTCATCGTTCTTGTTACATTAGGAATTGTTTTCTTTTCATTTCTTCTTTCGTCTCGAGACAATACTGTCTTCGTTACATAAAGAATATCATCATAGCTAGCACGATTATGACTGACAATTTTATTATATCGATTGACAGAAAATCTAATAGCTGCTACTATGTCATTGTAAGACAACATATGTTTGTGTGAGAATGAAGTATTCCACTGAATTTGTGTTTCGACAGCTGTTAAATCTACTGATATTCAATTGCAAAACTTATTGGAAATTTTCTTTCTCTAAAAAAAAAATACATTCGATATTAATGTTACTTCCGAGATTAGAACATAGAATGAATTATATAAGTAATGGAAGACTCTAGACTACAGCTACCACAATTTAATATTAATAGATTTTATTGTCTGAACATTTTTCAATCAAAAATAAAGCGAAAGAAGTGGTAATTCGATTTGTTAATCATACAATAACGGCTTTGAGAATTGCGTATTTATGATATCTATTTAAAAATACTACAAAGCTATTGCACAAGAAATTGACTAAAATTTTACAAGAAAAGTTAAGAACTAATTCTCATAAAACATTGAATTTTTTGTCTACAGATTGGACATGAACGAAGTGCATATCCACATGGAACACAAGCACATAAATGTCCACAAGGCATACATGCTAATTGTTTTTCTTCAGTAAGACATATAAAGCATTCACCTAATGATTGTTTTAATGATTGAGATGAACTATCTAACAATTGTTGATATTGTGATGGAATTATTATATTATCTGAAGAACCTTGAATAATATCAATTTGTTTTTGAAGAATCGAACAAGCCATTGTTAAATCAATATCTGTTTGAAAATCATCATTTTTGATTTTGAATTGATCTTCGATGCAACGTTTAATTATTGCTAATGGATATTGAGAACGAAGACGTTCAACTATAGGTAAATCAAGTCTTGATTTAACTAAACGAGTAAGTTGATCTTTATCAATTTTATTTTCTGATAAAATTAGTTTTTTTTTCGATGTTTGAATTCTTTGATATAATTGATTTCCACATAAATGTTTAGCATACGTACAATGAGGAAACCATCGAGCATGTTCAATCATAGGATTATCATTTGGACCCCATTTATGTAATGAACCATTACAATAAAAACATGTTACTGAATTATCAGTACCAGCAAAAAAGAATCCAGCACGAACTAAACTTTCAATACTTGGTGAATTTTCTTTCCAATTACTATTAGAAAACGTTGCTTCTCGACGAGATATTTCAGCCATTTGTGGATGAGATGGCTGAAATTTTTCCTCAAGTTGATCATTAATTATTTTTGGTAAATTATTTTTCGAAGGCATTGAAAGAACAAATGGACATTGTGGAGCAATTCTTGTATGAACTTCAGCTGGATCATCATTAATTGTCCATTGATGACAAATTGTATTACAATATATACAAATAACTCGATCATTAACATTACATGAAAACCAACCAGCAGATGCCATTGATTTACTACTTGGTGTAAAATGTGACCAATGAGAAAGACTACGAATTCGAACTTCTCGTATTGTTTCTGATTCATTTAATGAATATTTCTTTTTTTCAATAATAGCTGCTTGTTTTGGAATATCTGTTTTTGAAGTGAGAATTATTTTCTGTTTTTCTATCTTACTTACAGAGGAGCAACCACTATGTACATAAGATTGTTCAGCAAAGTCTCTAGTTTGAATAATGTCACTAGAAGCCATATTGATATAGTTCAATAAAGTAATAATGAAATGATGATGATGAGTTTCATTTTTATAGTATTTCAATCAGGATATGTGTTGGGAACTACCTAACATCATTGGTTTTTTTATCGGACACCCCTGAATGGAGGGAGAAAAAAAAAGCGTTTTTTCTGTCCCATACGTCATTGTAATCTTCAACTACGTGGAAGAAAAGAAGAAAGTATTTCATTGCGTTCTTTTATTTACTCTCTGACAAAATATTACTGTACGCAGTGTTACGCCGCTTCGTTTTTTACTTTTACATTGATGAAAATTTTTAGGTTAGATTTTTGTCCATATCAAAAATATTCTTCCCATCACTCAATAGTTTCGAATTTATTTCCAACAGTTTTGAAGCTTTCTTGAATGTTAATAAACTTAATTCAGTTGATACTACTACTCGTAATTTATTTTAGAATTTTTTTTTTCAAATAGATTTGACATATTTGTAGAAATGAAAGCATCGAATTTCTCATCAGGAATAGTTTTTAATATTTAGACATAGAAATATTATTTACAATATAGTATCTATTTAAATATATGTCTAAAATACTGTTTTTTTCTATTTCTATTCTGTGCAAACTTTAGTAAAAGAAGATTAATTCTCAATGTAATGAAACATGAAGCGCGAAGAACGACACATGACGAAGCATCTAAATCTTTTCTATTGACATTCTTTTACTTTGTATACCTAGATACCGATAAGCAAATGTCCTATTGTTAGTACATTAATGAAAAAAGGACGAGTAAGAAAAATCAAATTACTTGTTTATCTTGCATTTTATCGCTTCATCTATGAGTAAAGAAAATCAAGCAAAGATTTTCAGTGTTTTCGAAAATCAGAGCCTATATTTTGAATTGAAAATTTTTTTTTAGTCGAAACGTATGTTAAAATTTTCTTCACCTCAATATATAACATAGTTAAACAAAGATCCATAAAAGACGAATTTGTTCAAAACTAGTTTTGTTAACTTAACTAATACTCTGCTTATAAATGTTTCTTTATTGTTTAATGTTCAATTAAAATCGTTTGTGTTTTCCCTTTCAATAAACATCTTACATGTATAAATGATGAAAATCAATAGTCAGAAAAAACAAGCAAATTACATTTCATTCATGATAGATTTGATTGTATCAATGCATGACTCTTTGCATCTGAAAGAAGAAAATACGATTCAATAAATTCATGATATAGAATAAATCACAAAATAAAACAAAACAAAGTATTGATTATTCTCATAATCATAATTTACGAAAGTACTGCATGCATTACAAAATCGTCCTGGTCATTAATCAATATCAACACAAATCATGTTCTTCACTGCATTTATTTGACACTTATGGTCGGTGGCAATCTATTTGTGTTCCTTCCACTATTTTTGAAAGGATCAATAAACAATGCTTATCAATTTTCAAATCTTCGATAGGACTCAATGAGACTTGTGTAATGATCGCTATTTGATAAAAGATATCGAAATATTATTCGCAACATTAAGTGATGGTCGATATTTAAAAGAAAAACGAATAATTGAAATTCATAAAATACATATATGTTTCTTAAAAAAACCTTCATTACTTATTTGGTTTTCTACATAAAGAATATAAAAATAAATTAGTAATCATATCCTGACGTCTTTTTCCATCCATTGGTCATCATGGTTATGAACCCAAAATCTATTTACATGAAATTCAAAGATACTAAATGAAACCATAAACTTCCGTTTGAATATCATCCATTGATAAGGTGTCATATTGCATCATCGAGTGCAAAAACAGAATGTTCACATATTATTTATATTTTTCTCAAAAAAAAAAAGATTTGCTTTGTGATTGTATTCATCATAACTTTAAAGAAACTAAATTAGGATTCAAAGATCGTCGCATACCTTGAATTTCTTCGTGTCCGATCGAATTGTCTCTGAAATTGAGTGTGGTAAGTGTCTGTGTAAAATGAGCGGAAGACCGAAATATATGTATACTATCTGTCGAGAGGCGGAGAGTGGCACAGAGATTTTAGCGCCGTACTTTCAAGTATGACTCATTTTTGAGCGGTTACTTCACCTTCACTTCTTTTCTTATTTGTCCCTTGAAAAGTCATGGTTTAAGATTTCCCTCTCAAAAAATGTTACTCTCTGTCAAAAGGGTCGAAATTAAGACAAAAGCATGGAAAGGTACCCCCCGATGTGATCTTCTAAAAAAAGGCAACAATTTTTCCTTGGCATCTCGTTTTTTTCCAAAATTTTTTAAAGATTTCTGTCATCCGTTTTGGGTGTCGGTGTGGCTGTGGGTGTCGTTCTTCTCTTCATCCACACCCACCCACATCCTCACCACACCCACATCCATACCCTTAATCTACAAACTTTAGTCTATTTAACAAAAGATATTGAGAAGGAGTGGATAAAGACTGACTTCAGGGTAGGCTTTGATATTTTGCCTCCACTCATGCAATGCAGAGCAGTAGGAGATACCTTCTATTTATTGAACTGTTGAGCATGGGAAGTTTATTAAAGATAATATTGATTGATTCTAGTGCTAAACTTTGAAACAAAATAATGTTTTCACAAACTTCTCTCTCTGATACCAGTCGTTGTGAACTAGTTCCATCTCGCTTATTGTTGCCGTACCAAAATTATAATCTTTAAAATCTTCGAGCACTTTTATAAATTCTTCTTTTGCTGTGAAAGATTTTGTGAATCGAACCACAGTAACATGCGCCGTTTGAATAGAGTATCGCTTATCTATGCTTTGCTGAAGTGATGAAGTTTTAAATGCTGTCCTCACGCTATTCCGAAGCTCATCAAGAAAAGATTGTTGAGGAAATCCTTGTATCATAATGCACGATGGTGATGCAGTGATACCCTTAAATCTGATTTCAATATTTTTTTGCGATGGTAAGCACTTATGGATGAGATCGATATAGTCTTGAACTGCAATCTGCTTTAAATCAAATCCTTCATAACAAGAGATGATCGACATCACAGTGACATGCATATCGGAAGACGGATAATAATATTGCTCCGGTTCAATTGCGTGTAAAGCAGCAAGAAATTTCAGAATTCGATGCCTCACATGTTCATCCGGTCTGAGTAAAAGTGTTACGCCAAGTCTTTTGTCAAATGGTGAATCTATCAGATCATCCGTTTCATATTGATCTGATCTGATTTTTTGAATGGCATCATTATAAAGTTTATTGTAGGTGCTGATCAGTTCTGCTGACATCGATGGTCTGATTGCCTGTCAATAATAAACACATAATTGTGAATCAAATGGCCACCTAACTTTTTCGAAAAAGCTCTAGGTGAAAAACTAGAAACCAATTTTCATTTTGAGTCATAAGTCGGCTTTGAACTTTGTTGACAATAAATGTTCCGCAAATAAAGTCGAATAGTTACAAAGTTTTTTTTTATAGACTCAGGACGCCGTCCTGCATTTCTAATATAAATGCCGTCAAAATCTGAAAACTTTTTTTTCCTTATATGACACTTTCTCAAAAACTTATTCTTAAAAACTGTCCAAGCTCTTTGAAAAATACTTCAAAGTATTTTTAGAAGTGCATTCTTATATATGCAGATGTATGCACTGATATCTGTAAATTGGAATAGCTCAATGGTTAAAGTAACAGACTCTAAACTCTATGATGCCGTAGATTGGATCCCGATTGTCAGCTATCTCAAGTTTTTCATTGTTTTTCAAAGGACATATGTTGACAACTTTTACGCTTTTCAACTAATCAAAGCATGATTGTTGTATGACGTAAAAATGATCCTGCGAATCATCGTTTTCAGGTCATTTCTACATCATTAAAAAGTGGTGAAATAATAACCTTAAAAATTGATCATTGAAATGACAGAAAAATGATCATAAAGTCAAAAAATGACTATTTAATTGCTCGTTAATGGCTCATAAAAATCATCATTTTCCGTCTCCTTGACACGAACTGAAATATTGTGCGTTATTTCTCTTCTGACAAGGGTAAATGAAGTATGAAAATATGTGCTTTATACTTACCTTTATATTGATATTCTAATCTGTGTGCGAGAAGAGGAGGAGAAAAACAAGAATAGAAAAGGAAAAGATAGGTGATATTTGAAAAAAAAAGCGTCTGGCAACAAAAGACAATGAGAAAGAAAAGAAAACTAATTAGCAAGAAACCTATAGAACGCAGGAGAAAAATATTAAAAAATAATTTTTCTCTTGCGTTCTATAGGTTTCTTGCTGATTAGTTTTCTTTTCTTTCTCATTGTCTTTTGTTGCTAAAGGCCTACTATTGGTTCCTTAAACGCTCTTCTTTATATATGACACATCAAGTTCGAACTGATTAAATCCTTTCTAACCAAACCACCTCATTGAAGTATGATAAATCGACAAAAAATTGGCAAAAGTGGCGTCAATCGGTCTGTCTAGTCCGGTTTGCCGATCCTCTTCCAACTCTGTTGTAATATCGTTAGACAGCGTTCATTTTTTGGCTACCGCGTTTTTATGCGAAAGATAGGACATCTTTTACGAAGTAAGACTGTCCACTATGTTCTTCTTTCTATCGCCAGTAAATACATTTTGTCTACCACTCTGCCTGACTCTTATCGACACACACTTACATAGTATGCTTGGTGCCTCTCTAACAGACAAAATTAAAAGATGGCTGTTGACTTCCTCTGTGCAAAGCCAATATGACGACGGCAACGGGCACGACTTATGTCATGACTGGATCATATAACGAGAACTGTCATTTTCAAATGACTACTGTCAAAGAGATGATCTCGTTCATTCGAGAAGCAATTGACATGCTCGATATTGCACCTTCATCTGATCCCCTCATCATTGCTGATTATGGCTCATCTCATGGAGGGTGCGGGTGTGGGTGTCGTTCTTCTCTTCATTCACATCCACACTCATACCCACACCATCAATGGTCTATTCAACCATATGAAAATAACAAACGTTTCAGGTTTTGTAGAATTGCAGAAAATCGATCAAAACTATCATAAATAATGTAATCAATCTATAGATTATATGTTTGTTCTCATTCAGCCACTTATTCGCTGGTTTTTTCACTGATACGAGAAAAGAGCCCGGTATCATCCTGCTCAAAGTATAAATCAAAAAGAAAACATAATAAATCTTAAACAATATTGCAGAATTTTTTTTAGATTTTGAATAATTTTGAAAATCTTATTTCTAGATAGTGTGAATATTTGATTAAAAAGATCATATTTGTTCATCTATTAACTCTTTTTTTTATTTCTTTTTAAAAAGGCATGATTTCAAATAATTGAATCTATTTATTCTTCCTGAAAAACAATCTATGCTTATTTAATGAATAATACAATATGATTGATATCATGTCATTTATCATCAACTTCATTCAATAATTCTACTGAAAAAGAAATAATGATGTCAACTAGAGAAAATTTATTTCTGTTAAAGTACATTTGTTAAATCATAAAAAAATATCCAGAAGTTTTAATTCTATTTGTTTGAATATAATCAGTGCTCTTGTTATGAATACAATCTGTGAAATATTAAATTTGATTTAACAAATATGAGAGAGAATTAATTGAATTTTTAATTTATGATCAAAGCTAATGAAAATGTAAATATTTTGTATTTAGCTCTAAAGTTTAAGTGAGATTCAAGTTTGTACCTAGAATCTAAAGGAAGTTTATTGAAATTCTATTAGACGATATCAATAGCTGATAAAAATAATATTATTTTATTATTCATAAATAAATCACAAAATAAGTTGCTATGAAGTTACTAATGTCAATTTATCATTTTTAATCACTCTTATTATAAATATTCAGGTAGTTATAGTTAGTATATTGTAGTACATCGAAAAATAAAGTGCAAACTAAAAACCGATATTGAAGAAAATAGCGAATAAAGAGACAAAAATCAAAATGTTTCCAGATACGGTCAATTGTGGCGCTGAGTTTTCACCATCTGGGCCTATGGTTTTATTAAAAACAGACATGCAAGAAATCGTAGCGTCGATCATGCCTGATGAATAAGAACGACCAGCAAAATATGTGAAGACAAAATATTTCATAAGTTCATCATAATCACCATTGACTGAAGGATCACTTTGAAAATATACCCATGCTTTTGATGGATCTGTTGGTCCTGACTCACCTAGCATAAAAGTACCATTACGAAGGAATGCTATACTACCTATTCCACTACCAGACGAATTCTTTACTGGACAACCTGGAGGAGGTTTTGATTGAATGTCTGGTATTGGAACTCCACAGCTTGAATTTTCGATATTTTCAAACGAACTTATCAATTTAGCAAGAATGTTATTTGAACATTCCTTTCCCCAAAGTGCATCGCAACCACTGTTTCCAGTTTCTTCAGGATTTTGTATTGGTAATTGACCCCAGAGATCGAAAGATATACCCATGGCAATACAACGATCAGTCGAGTTTAGAGTTGTATTGCCACTGAACACCTTCAATGTCTCTTTATGTGTGGAATTGACTGGACGGTGATAAACGTTTAAAAACAAATCCATCTGTGTCGAATACAAGAAGGTTGTTCTAGGAATGGAGACATTTGGAGTGAGATGAGTAACGTTTGGATTGCCACCAAAACTATATTTGCTTCCCATATAACCATAATGCAATGAAATAGATGCGAATAAAATAAGTTTTGCTAACATGATAAAAAATGATGTTTTTTAATAAAATAAATGAGCAAGAAAGTAGAAGAAAAAAAAATTAGATAAATGTGTATTTATATCTCAAGTTTCAAGGTGAATCAGTTAATGCCAAGACGCAATAATGTTTAGCGCATGGCAATATCTTTAGTTTTAGTCTAAGAAGAAAGAGAAAAAAAGCTTATCAATTATTTGTCTTCGGCTCTTTTCAAACAACTTTTGACGCAGTTTATGGCCTGTTTTTTATATCATAGTTTAGAGTATACGTCAGCATATAGATAGAAAGTAAAGATGTTGCACCAGACCATTTTGTTACAAAAAATCGAAACCTTAAGCAAGGTTTCGTAAAAATCTAAGACATGTTCAAAATGATTAGCAACGATGTAGAAAACTTTTTTAAAGGTTTCGAATTGATTACAAAAATCGAAACCTTTAGATTTCGTATCATGTACGAAACTATTTTTAACTTTTGTAGCAAAATCAAAACTCTTGTTGGTTCCGTATGGCACCTTTTTCTCAGTGTGCCTCTTCTATATCTCTATATCTTCTACTCTAGCATTTAATCGAGTTTCCAGGTAAGCCATAAAAGACATAACATGATATTGCTTGGAGATCAAAACAAATTGATCTTCATCAACACAACCATCAGCTTAATAACGTTCAAAGAATGTTTGACACAGAAGAATTATTTCATGCCCATAAAACATCTTGATCAATTCAAAAAAAGTATAATCCAAAGTTTGTGCAATTGAGGTTGTGGATGTATGAGTGTGGTTGTGTCTATGTTATTTATTCATACCTACATCTACACCTACATCCTTGTTTTTAATACTCTCTTCTAGTAACAATCGGTGATGATGTTTACGATAAAAACAATCACTTTAATTCATTTTCTAACGATCAAATCGTGCAATCACGGCAGATGTTGTATCGGTGAAATTGTTTTAAAATGGTTCGAAAATTAATAAAAACAATGGTGAAAAACTGTTACAAAAAATGCCAAAAAAAGGACTTTGTGTCAGACATCAAAATTTTATCTTCTAAACCATTTCCATTTAATTCAAAGTAACCATTTCAATAACTTGTGCCAAATCTATTTTTTGGTGCTTTTGTGATAGTGTTTCATCATTATTCTTGTTCGAATCCGAGCCATTTTAATGTCATTTTTTCGATGCAATCTCTGCCTGGGCCGTTAAGAAACTCTGTGTTTCAGCACATTGAATTTAGCTAATAGGGTGTGGGTGTCGTTTTCTCTTCATCCACACCCACACCCTACCCACCCACCAGAGGTGTAGAATCTTCCTCATGCGCCCCGGGCGGTGGGGGGGGGGGGGGGGGGGTTTTTTGAAAAACAAAAAAAATAGGGAAATTTTGGAAAAACCCGCTGGCCAAAATAAAATACAGTGGGGAAATTTTTTAAAAAACTTTTTTGCGTGGGGGGAAATTTTTGGATTTTTGGAAGATTCTGCACCTCTGCCACCCACACTCGCGCACCCACCCACACCCCACACCCAAACCCACACCCACACTCACACTCATCCAATCAACCAGAATGCGTGCGAAAAGTTAGAAGGCTGGAGCCTCACCGGGCTATTGAGTTCCTACTGTAACATCCCGGCCAAAAATTCGCTCACCACTATTAGGCACAACTCATTATGTTTGAATGATAGACGTTGTTTTGCGATATTTAGTCAACAATTTCTCAGTCTGAATCTATATTTTTCTCCATCTATGGAAACAATATGATGAATTCATCAAATACGATCTTTCTGTCTCCACTAACATCCGATGATCCATTCGCTGGTAGAAATCCCAAGTCGTCGTGATAATTTCTTTTTGTATAACATTTAAAATAATTCAGTTTTTATGTTATATAGAGTTACACATGAATACAAACATCAAAGTATAATATTTGCCATTGATTTATACAACGGATATATTGCGACAGACATACGACGAGTGTTTTTAGAAGGCGTTTTTCTTGTTGAATCACATTGAGATCAGTTACACGCTGTCTTCAGAATCAAGATTAAAATGTGCATTTACTGCTGCAACTTGCTGTCCTCCTCCAGTACCAACTTGATTGCTAATTGTTTGCATAACTGAGCCATCATCAAAGTGACTGCATTTTGGAATTTTGTCGATCAATTTTATTAACTCATTGCGAAAGATGGAACTCGTCAAGGTAAACAAATAGAAATTACTTGCGTGCCCAACAAAGGCAAGCGAAATAACGAGAGTAAGACACAATTGATCCATTGCTTTTTGTGCGTTACTCTTCTGTTGTGCTGCCGTAGACACATTATATATACGTTGCAAAGCCAAGGGTGTAGTTAAGATAATCAAGACGGTACACTGTACAATGAGCATGACTAACATTTGACGGTAGTCTTTGCTTTTTGGGCGAGTGATGACTGTTGAGTTAGTAGGAAACATTCTTCGCCGTCGTTGACGAATATTAACTATAGTAAGTAGACCAAAAATGAACATGAGAATGGGTGGACATAGGGCATAGATAATGAAAAACCAATAGAGAGAGAAAACAGCACGGTAGAAACCTTGTTGGGTGGTGCACACGGCTGATACCAAGTTGAATGGTGGACCAATGCGACCGATATCGATGACATTGAAAATAGCCACGTGAATGTGAGCTAGACACATGATTAGTAGAAGCAGAGCAATGGCACATCGAGCAACAAATGCACTGCTCAAGCGACGAAGTCGAACATTGAGCGAACTGCGACAATATCTGTCGATACAGGCCAGAACAAGGAACCAGGAGGCCAGAGTTCTATAAGAAATATGTAGGATCGCTTGGTTATCATTTATGATGATTCTCTCTCTTATTCGAACTTATTCTCAATATTATTCGAAACAGAGATATTGACTCAGTCATTTAGATATAGAAAACAGAAGCCTAGGTCTTCGATTCATCGAACAGGCAGACTTCAACGATCAGTTGAAATATTCTTGTACGATCTATAAAGAAACTGAGACTCTTCTCGAGGAATACAAGATATGAGAATATTTTTTTGTTATTTCTGTCATAAATCACAGTTAGAAATTCTAGTTGAATTCGAGTCTAAAGCATCATGATCAATGAATGAGCCAAATAAGTTATTTTTATAGAATAACAATTCCTGCTCACCTTGCAGTATTATTTAAGAAATATTCTGTTTTACAGATCAATACCGAATAATTGGCCGGATCAATATTGTACGCATTCTGCAGAATGCGTAAAGGAAGCATAATCCACACTACGATACAATTGGCCACATTCGATGCAAGAAAATAAAGAGAGCATGGACAGGAACGAAGACTAGATCGAGTTAATATGTAGAAGTTGAGCACATGGCCAATAATGCCAAGAACAAAAACGGGCAAGAGAATGTGCCAGATAATAAACGCCGCCATGTTGGCAGCTCTCTCGATGTTGTCCATAGTACCTTAAAAAGGTCAAGCAAACTTGTTACTACCGGAAATTGGTACATAATCAACGTTTGAGTAAGTCTCTTCCTATTTCAAGCTTTTTATATTCGTTCGTAGATAACGCTGATCTGTAGTTTTCAGCAACGAAACGCAACATCTGATTTGATCAACTAGACACAGAGTTCCCCAGCAGTTCTTTTATCGTAGAAAAAATTGAATATCTCCGCCACGTTTTGACCAAATGAACTGATTTTCTCACCACTGATAAAGAATTTTTCATAGCTCATATTGGTAGGCAAAAGTTGCCGAAAAAACTGTTCAGATGTCAGTACTGACCTAAATAAAGAATTGCATAAGTTCTTTGAAAAATGATAAATTCCACTAGCTAAAATACACTAGTCACTTGATTTTTTATTCTTTTGATTAATTCTCTACAATATTATCTTTCAACATTGTTGAGAAAAGTGCAAATCTGTCTCAGAGACTATCCACTAGCTGAAATCAAAACTGATTGTACTGCTTGTCCTACTATCATTTCTGCTTCGTTTTGACTTTTTGGATGGCGATTAGATGCCTAAAGTGTTCTCATATGAAAACTGCCGTCATATGCAGCTAACCACCGTCCAAAAAGTCAAAATTAAGCAGAAATAATAGCATGACAAGCAGTACAAACAGTTTTGATTCCAGTCAGTGAATAGCCTGTGAGACGGCTTTACATTTTTCTCAACAATTTGAAAACTAATATTGTAAAGAATTAATCAAAAGAATAAAAAAAATTAAGTGAGTAGTCGATTTTGGCTAGTAGAATTTATTGTTTTTCACAGAACTCATGCAATTCTTTATTGAGGTCGATAGTAACAACTGAACATTTTTTTGACAATATTTTGCATATCAGTATGAGCTATGAAAAATTCTTTATCAGTGATGAAGAAATCAGTTCATTTGGTCAAAACGTGGCGGAAATATTCAATTTTTTCTGTGGTAAAAGAACTTTTGGACCATCCTGTATATTGAATCATCATAGCGCTTACTGACTTATCTGTATTCCAACATCACGGAAGAGTTAAGATTGACGTTTTTGGCTGGATGTGACTGAAGAAACCTTAAACTAGGAAATGTAGAGTGCATCTATTACAATGTTAATAACTTTATTCTTATCCTCACAGCTATACTCTCTTCTATCAACTTCTCATTTGACTAATGGGTTATTTAAAATTCCATTAAATCTTCCAGCGTAAATGATACCAGCATGTATATAATATCATATAAATAATGACAAAATCATGCGAGCATTGAAACTGAAGTCAGAATCCTAATCAAAGTATTATCTTATGCATTTGATCAGAGGCTTACTTGAATATGCTGCGTCATGGTATCACTTTTGAACAAGAAACTGAAACACTGGAGGAAAAATGAATCAACTAGAGATTATTATTGAACAAAGAAGCACAAATAGAGAATTTATTCATTAGATGTACTGTTGTATACTTATGAAATCGAGTCTTGTGTAAATCGACCTCAAATAAGTATGTCTTCATTATTGAGTGCAACAATTCATAATTTCACGTAACGAATGAAGATGTTTCTCAAGGACAAAAACTTCAAATAGCCCTTTCAGACTTGCAAATTTCTTCTTAGATGTACAGTTGCATTCAGACTTTCACTCAGTACAAGAAAGAATGGAAGGTTTATTCATTTTATGTTGAATAGAAGTAATCTCTAGTTTAAACACTTAGGTTCTAGGCTCATTTTATAGAGAATTTTTGATCTACAAATTCACGTTCGATACGCATTTTCAACTCAAGAGTGCAACAGAAATAATATGTATGATCAACATTCTTTGTCATACTGGTTTTACAAACGTGATTTTTTCGAAGCTTTGTGCAAGAAGCGCATTCTTCAATACAGGACAAGTTCCTTTTTCTAACTTGTCTCTAGTACACAGTTAGTGATATTCTAATACCTTTTTGTATTGTTATGCAGCGCGATGTAAACTGCAGAAGTTGTTTATTCTCGACGAAATAGAATTACAACTGAATCGTACATATAAAACAACAAAGAGAATGTGCGGGAAGAGATAAAGAAACAATGGGATGACGGAGGAGTCTATGTGTATATGTTTACACGTGTAAATAAGAGACAGCACAGTGATTCGACAAACCATGTGAATCTTCACTGCCATCTAGCACACTTCGATGCTTAAAATGAAGCGTCCACACTCATTGACAGAAAAAAAAAGAGAATTAAAAAGAAAAGAGAAGGAAACGAACCGAAGAAAACATGAGAGGTGAGATATAAAGGAACTGAGTAAAAGACCGGAGAATGATAGAACAGGAACGACAAGAACAGTCTGAGTAAGAAGAAAATAAGAGCCAAGAAAGAATTTGTTTATGTGTTCCAGATGGCAAAGCTCAACACAACTACTATCGGCGTCAAAATAAAATGCTTCCCGATAGTTTTGGAATATCTCGAGCACGAAAGCAGCTAGAAATCTGCGATTTTCACTATTCGCAAGAGAAATGTGGGGGGAAGTAAAACTCTGCGGAATTCGATTGGTCAATAATCGACCAATCATGTAAGCGCTCGTCGAACATTTTGAAGACTATCTAGGCAAACTATTTCTCATTAGGTTTTAGATTTCAATATGACCATTCGATGGGGAAAATAGTTCTCTTTCGAGTTAGGCAAGGCTGAGCTTGTTAGCTTGCATTAGTTCAAGAGCTATAAGCATTTTCTTGAGACCTCCGAAATCGGTCAAGGAACCTTCCGTTACCCTAAAATAGATTACAACTGGGGTAATTGACCACGCTGAGTCTTATGGTCATGTTTGTTTTTAGTTTCAAAGAAATCTGAAGTCATTATATCAAAATTTTTGATTTATCTGCATTCTCATGCACGTATTAAGAAAAGTGATTCTATTGAAAATCTCAATATGCTTACTTCAGATTGCTTTGAAACTAAAAACAAACATGACCACAAGACTCAGCGTGGTCAATTACCCCAGCTGTAATATATTTTGGGATAACGAAAGGTTACTTGACCGATTTTGGGGGTCTCAAGAAAATGCTTATAGCTCTTGAACAAAGCAAGCTAGCAAGTTCAGTCTTGTCTAGATCGAAAGAGACCTATTTTTCGTATCGTATAGTCATTTTGCAATCTAAAACCTAATGAGAAATAGTTTGCCTAGATAGTCTTCAAAATGTCCGACGAGCATTCATATGATTAGTCGATTATTGACCAATCAAATTCCACTGAGTTTTACTTCTCCCACATTTCTCTTTCGAATGGTGAAAATCGCAGGTTTCTAGCTGCTTTCGTGCTCGAGATATTCAAAAAATATCGAGGGCATTATGTTTTGACGTCGACAGTAGTTGTCGTTGACACTATGGAATCGTTGATTTTAATATTTAGCGATCGAACTAGCCGTGGTGACAGCTTCTGGCGTTGAAGAGGCACGACGAACAGCGAATGTAGCGACTAGTCGACAGTAGACACAGAAAGCGATGACAGCGAATACAAGAAGGAGTCACTTTGCATCAGCGAGCTCCTCATTGAGCTAGAATATCATTGAAAACGACTCGATAATCTGTTGCTGTGAGAGCGTGTCTGTGGCATGGTCTCTGCTCTCAAGCACCCCGAGCACTCCCGATTCCGCCGCCTATGATGTGATCATTTTTGTCTTTACTGAGGCATGGCTGTGCTTAATGGGGACTTTGCGTCCTAGTGACTATAATTGATTACACTGACTCATGCGGGTAAACTGTCGTGAACTTCGAAACATGTGATACACTGGATGCAGTCTGCGTCGCAGTCAATCAGCTTCTTCTTATCCATCAGAATTCCACATCTGACGACAAGTAACAGCATCAATCGTCTAACAAGTAAACCTTATCTTGGCGCTCGTCCGATGCTATCATTGACGAGCAATGAAAATAGAAAACAAATGCCCTACATCTACAACTCTTCTTCAAAAGAAAGAGGTTCTTCTATTTGAATATTCAGAGACACATTTTTGACAAAAAATGTCTGATTTCTCGGAGCTTACCCTGTAGAATCTCCTGATGTTTTAGAAAAGGTTGCAGGCTTCTATTTGTATGTATAATTTGATAAAAACTGGATAGAAAAACTATTCTTTTTCCCTTTAATTTTATACGTCTCGTCTCTTTCTATAGTACCGGGTAGCGTTGTTAGCAGTGTGGCTGCTGAAAAAACTTATATAAAAAAAGAAAAATTCGTCCAAATAAATGCTACAAAGTTTTTCATAATAATATGCGCTTGTGACTCAAATGCAGAGCAAAAGTGACACTGTGGTAAGGAAGACATGACTCTTTCATGTTCTATATGAGATAAGACTTTTTTGCGGAGTCATTGTTCTCCTTCTCCTCTGAAAAGTATATAAGCAACACTCGCGTGCACTTTCGAATAAATAACCATGAAATTCATTCTTACTTTTCTGATACTCGTTATCTCTTTCGTGAAGGGAGCTAATGGAAAATATGCTCAAGCCCAAATGTTTCTTACAGGAACGAATGATTTTATCGGAACGATCGGCTTCAACGAGCAGGAAGAAGCATGGGGCGTTATCATTTCCGGTTCTGTCAATCGTCTGAGACCTTCGGTAGTGTTGGTAGGTATATTATTATACTTGACTTCATCTGTATTTCGAAGAAGAAAAAAGTCGATTAACACCAAATTTCAACTAATTAAATTCTCGAAAGAATCAAAAACTGTTTTGATTTTTACCAGTAAGGCCAACATTTTGAGCTCTCATTTACAAATTGTGGGATATCAAGATTGAAACTGTTTTGTTCGACAGATTATTGTTGGGTATAACGATTGTAGTACCAATTTTTTTTTACTTTCAACTCTAAATCCGAGATATTCAAAAATACTTTAAAAAATTCATCAAATAATTCTAGGAAGCGCAATAAAAATATTTAGTACCACAATCGTTTACCTGATCTTTCCAACAAGACTAGTTTGAAAATTCTATCTGAAATATTATGGAAAGCGAATTTGAAATACTAAAAAAAGGAACGTTTTAAGAACGAAACAATGAGCCATTACCGTTCATTTGGAGCTTCCAGTATAACAAAAATAGTATAGTCAAACAAGATCGTAAATAGGGGTAGTTAGTGCTGCTGATAAGAGAGACCTTTTTTAGACGTCAGAGCAAAAGATTTCCAAGGTAAAACACGTTTTTTTTTTACAGCAGATCATCAGGGCTATCTATTGCCAAAGTTCGGTACCCAACAATCCTCACGAAAAACTCTTAAGCAGCTAAATTTGTATTAGGGTTTCCATATCCATTCGCTACCCATTGGAGACAATCATAATTGTTCAGCTGGTGGTGCCCATTTCAACCCCTATAGTAAGTTCACATTTCTACAACATACAATGATGACCTTTGCACTTTATCCATGATCACAGATGTGTCTCATGGAATGCCGAGAGATTCAGAGCGACATGTGGGTGATCTAGGCAACATTGAAACAAATGCTGATGGCAGAGCCTATATTGCATTGCGTGACAATGTCATTTCGATCGGATTCGATAAGACACGAAATGTTGTTGGTTTACCTATCATGATCCACAATCTGACTGATGACGGAGGTCATACGGGAAAGGGTGAAAGCAACACCACTGGGTAAGTGCTATTCGACCGTTACCACTTTCCATGATTGACATCTCTTTCGTTTAATTTTCAGAAATGCCGGTGCTCGCATAGCATGTGGAACAATCCTTTTTGGTTGAATAACGGCTCTCCATGCTTTTCAGTTTGCATTATTGTACAAGTCTACCGAAGTTTTTTCCAAAATTTTGTAGATTTCTTTTTTAAATAACATTCTTTGATTTAAAATTAAAATAAATGATGAAGGCTTAACTAAGAAAACCCTGACATGATGATTGCTTCCTTCAGAATTGCTAGCAAGAGAAGTTTCATATCTTTCTGTACATTATCATCACCGTGATTGGAAATTGGCATCACTCTCCTTAAGCATAGTTTTCCAACATATATTCTTTAAACAAAGCTTGCAGCATTGACAAAGCGAGATAGAAATTCGGATCATGTTTATCTACATCTTCCAGAAGCATTAAAAGCTTTGTAATAACAGTACAACTGCTGGCAATAAATCAGTGTTATGAGTTGGAGCGATGATTGTGCAGTAGTACAATGGCTGTAGATATTGTACTGCAAAAGTAAGCGAGAAGAATGATCCGTGTTTAAATTTTTGCAGAGGATGAATATTCCGGACAATTTGATCTATCTTTCTTGGGTCTAGGACAGTTGCTCGCTCCATGGAACTCAGCAAGAATCTGTCAATAACAGACGACAACACAAATTTAAGATATTATTTATGAAATTCAAACTTGCATTTATTCTCAATCATTCTACGCAAAATGAGCGAGCACTATGGATGGACGAGACTGATTTCTTCAGACAATCGCCCCACAGATATATAATTTTCAATAAATAAAGTACAAGTTTTATTGTTTATATGTAAGCCTTTTCTACAAAACCAGCCGAAAACTGTCCAACAGCGATCAGTAACCTGTTTCGCTGGCAACTATCTGACGAGCATCTATTCTAGCTAGCAACTGTCCCTATCCCATCTTTCTTTCGCTGATGGATTGACTGAATTCTGATTAAAATGCTAAATATAGATCGACATTGTTGATACGAAAAATGCCAAAGGACCATGGCGAATAAGCCAATTTATCTAGTTCTAAGAGACACGATATGGTTTGGTAGAGAATGAAAAAGCACATCGAATGTTATATAATACATACGGGCTAAATCCAGTTTGTTTTTTTTTGTCAAAATACTGGTCAAACGGTGTGGATGTAGCTGCAGAGATATAAACTCACACCCACATCCCACCCTCAGTTTATTCGCATGTTAAATGAAATATATTCTCAGTTGCAGTCTGAATAGAATTTCAACTATACAGAATTCTAACATTAAGCATTTATTTAAATGGGTCAATCAGACAATAAGTGAAGTATACAATCATATACCACTTTTTGGCCATGCTCCCGTCGGCATTGATGAAATTATTTTAACAAGTTTTATAATATTTAAAATTAGCAAACACTTTTCTTTATTACTGACATATAGGGTGTCAGAAAAGTCATTAAAGTTAGAAAAGTTTGAATATCTCCATTAGAGCTCCACCAAAGGGACTCATTTTTTTACCAAGGATAGAGACATGTTCACATTCCAAATTGATACGGACAAAATTATTGAGATCCTTTATTAAGTATCACTATTAACCTTAATAAGAAAATTTTACTTTTTCACAGATAGGAAAAAAAACAATATTCTTAACAAAGCTGGTTTCGCTCTAACCTTGTCCGTATAGATTTGGAGTGTCAACATACCTCTATCTCCGGTAAAAAATCAGCTGGTTTGCTAGAGCCATAATGGAGATATTCAAATTTTTCTAACTTTAGTGACTTTTCGGACACCCTATATATTGAAGAGAGAATTAATAAGCATAGTCTATGCGATCGGATAAAGCTAAGCACTGGAGGCAACGGTATTTTTACAGCAACGATTTTTTATCGTGAAATATATGTGAATTAGGTGCGGAACAATTAATTTCAGAGTAACAGTTAAACCGCCATACAAACCTAAAATTCTCGAAACAACATATAGAACATTGTGATACTTCACCAATGTGTAAGAGCAATATGCCGGAGTACAACGTTGGTAGAAAGCAGAATAAGAAAAATTGATTTGCAATTTTTCGATAAAAAGTGCGCCAACAATATCACGAATTGCTATATGTGATGAAAAACGACTTGACAACATAGATTTCATAGCTGTTACATTTGTTGCATTGGAAATAACAATAGGTACTGTTGTAGCATAGTGTTGGAATTCATCAATACATGTTTGATTGTATAAGCATTCGAATGTTGACTGCATCAATGTTTCGACTACCGAACAACTTACATTGATTCCAGGCATTGTAAAATTTTTAATATTAGAAAATGATGTATAGATACCACCAGATTCTGAACAATCACTTCTTACTCCACAAGAACATTCATTATTGAGCATGATAGCTTCTGCCGGAATGGTCTGATACAAATCGATGCTATTTACAGACCAATGCCAATTTAATAAATGAGTAGATATGAAAGTGTTCTTGTCTATTACATCACGTGTAAGTTGCAAGACATGAGAAAATTGAACCAGTGTATTAGTTTCAAATTGACTAGTAGTTTCATTCATCTGAATATTAAATTGTGATTGAGGCATTATTTGACTACTTATAAATGATGTTTCTAAAAATTGATCAATTGCATTTTTAATAGTTGTTTGTGAAAGTTTGCATAATTTTGCTAGAAAACCAAAATATGCAGCACCACGAATACGAAGATCAGATCTTTCGTGATAACCCGAGAAACCGTCCCCATATAGAAAATCTATCCATGTCTTATTGACAAAGTCACTTGAGCATACTTGATGGAAAGTAGTGTTGACGGTGATGAAGTTTTTGTATGCAACAGAAATATGAGTACAAGGACATTGAAGTGTATTAGAATGCGAAAATAATAGTTCTTCGTAATGAGCTTGTGTCGGTAGTAAGAGTATTGGCTGTATTATTTCTTTTGATAAAATCGTATAGATCATTAGAGTGAGTATATTGATAAACAGAAGAAGTAGATAAAATCGAGTTGAATAGCGTTCAAATCGAATCGTTTGATTTTCAGTCGATCCTTTATTAAATAAATTTAATGAGATAAGTTTGTCTCGAATTCGTGTCCACAAACCATGTATAGTACAACAAGCTTGACGATTTTCTAAAATGATTCATTTGAACAATTATTTAGTCATGTTATATTGGCAAATTCATTTACAAAATCATAAGTGAATATTTGAATTGGAATTTTGAGTTTCTATCTCCTTCCGGAAATCCTTTCATTCTAGACAATCATCTTTGAATGTATGGGCAAAATCATTCGTTATGGACGTGACTTCGTAAAATTAAAATATATATGTTTCGGAATAGTGAGCTTTTCTAAACCTAATTTTTATATACTACATGAATGCTAAGTTTGTTTAGATACCCTAAAAAAATTAGTGCTACAGAGCTTTAGAGGCCATAGATTATGATAAGACAACATTTTTCGTTTTTATACTGGAGAGGATCTTCACAGGATCAAGTTTTGAAAGAAACTTGTTTGTATCCGATCTTACGGAGAATTTTTTCTTAGATGCAACTCGGATCTCAGTCTATTCTGAACATTTCAAACTTTTTTCTCAATACGGTTAGGGAGATATTCACTAATTACTTTTTAATTAATAGTCATATTAAACAGGAAATATTTTTATATAAGTCTATGCTAAAATGACTTAGCATAAAAAAAGCCTCCGGTGAGAAAGGCAGTCAAATAGCAGGACTGTAGACCCCACTTTGCCTGATTGTCACCATATATTTTATATTATCGTTGCTTTTTCTCTCTCAAATTGTTGCCTGTGGTGACTATATAGTTTCAAGTAGTATCTACTTTAAGCGTTAAAAAATTCAGAAAGAAATTAAATTGACATGTTGAAACTAGCGAAAACTATGTAGATTATTTCATGTTTTTGCTCAAAACAAGATTTTCATTTCAAAAAAAAAATCTAGAAAAAAGGGTAGGGCTTATCGTTAAGAAAATAGAGAACGAAATTGATTTTGTAAAAACATTTTTTTCGTTGCATGCATACATTATCTAATATTGTCTTCTACAATATCTATCCAATAGATAATACTAGTTAGAATTCCAGCTAGCAGAAACATTTCAACATATTTGGCTCAACTTACTGACAAAAGTAGCGAAGAGCTAATAGTTACTTTATTTTTCATGTTGAACATACTTCTTATCTAAGTCAAATCAATAAATTTTAAAACTTAATAAAAACTACGTCACACATTTTAGTAATTCTTTCTATAAAATCAATTCGATCATTATATTAAGTAATGATGTTATTAAATAGTCCATAGTCTCCTATAACAAATACCCTATCATCTTGAACTTGATGCAAAAGTACTATAGTTCTGTTACAAATTTTGATTCGATAACATTATATTTGAAAATAAAATTTGATTGAATCTGTTTAACTAGTAAATCATCTTGCTAGCAGGGATAAAACAGATCGAAATATCTGAGCGAATCTTTTTGAGTTATTTGAATTGGACGAACCATTTTGTATGTTAAGTGTCAGTGTGATCTGCTGTAAATTAATTTTGCTCGATGATACTTAGTCGAAGTCAACATTTTACTTTCGGTATACACTATGAAAAATATTAAAAATGTTTCCTTTGTATTCTCAAAAAGATCCTCTTGATGATCTAATAAAAAGAGCTGTTTATGCTATAATATCGAACCAATTAACAGAAAAAGAAACGGGTACATTACAGAAAATGACGTTCTCTTTGTTATTTATCACGATCAACTGAAATTAGCTTAGAACATGACTTTGCACGCATTGCTATTTCAAGTTTTTTTTTGTTATAATATAACCAAAACAATACGACAAAAATCTCACGTTTTCGTACTTGACTCTTTGCTATAACGATAATGAAATAGGGGTCTCAAGTGATGATACAATAAAACTAGACGAAGATTTCTAACTCTCACTTCATCCTTCTTAGATGGAATTCATCGATAACGAATTATTCACTTATGATCAGTGAACTTGTGTTCATGGCATATCAATGATCTATTACCTGATGTATCAGCATTGATACGTGTGACAAAAAGCTTTATAACAAAAGGACATAGTAATCGAAGAACAATCTTGAGACCACCCAAGAGACCTATCACTGTAGTAATAATATACGTCATACTACTTCTTTCGTGGTATGTAAACGAACAGTATGCAGGTTTGCAGTTTTGATAAAAGCTATCATATAAAGCTGATGAATTCCATTGTTCGACCATCACTTCGTTGGCAATCGTTTGTAGAAGAGTAGTTGGAGTAAATCGACTCGGCAACATAGAATCAAGCACAGTCAGATTTTGAGGATAATGTGTATGCGTGAAGAGAACACTGGTGGAAAACTTGGTAAAGCAACTATTGTTATACCAGCACAACAGTGATGATTGAAGTACCGAGTCCAACATGTAACAACGAATATACATTCCCGGAATCGTACGGAAAACGTTGATTCCAAGGAGTCCCCTGTCGCATTCAGGATCAATACCACAAGAACATGTTTGATTATTTGTTTTTAGACCGATTTGATTGAACCAAACAATGCGGTAAGGATTCTCCACCGATGTTATGTAACTAGAAACATTTACTATAGCAGGACCACCATTTGTCAACATACCGCTTATATATTGATTAGCATGAACGACTTCATTAATCAATGATAAACTATTTGCGAATTCTGCACGAGTCGAGTTTATAAATGTATCTATAATATCTTTTGTTTTCGAATCAAATAAATTATGTGAAATAACTTGCGCATTTACAAACATTATTGAAGAAAAACGGCGAATTGCATCGACAATAGTCAAATCTGCTATTTCACAAAACATGGCTAGTGTTCGAAAATAAGATGCAGCAAAGAAAACGAAATTGCCCGGAATATAATCAGCTCCTTTAACAGAAAGACTATTGTACCACCATGACTGAATAAAATCACTTCCGCATAATTGATGATATATCGGAGTAATTTGAATAAATTCTTTATGAGGGATTGATATAATATTGCATGGACATTTCAGTGTAGTTGAATATCGCTCTAGTAATTTTTCATATTGCATCTGTGATGGATTTTGTATAGTATTAGTAATAGTTTGAACCGATATCGATGTATTAATTATAAGAACACTAATTGCTATCACGAAGAGTAAAATAAAAACACGTGTTGCGATACGATCACGTTTTATTTCGAATGGATCGCGCGAATGATTGTCGAACAAGTTGAAATTTATGATTGACATCTGAACTTTTTGACACAAAATTTTTAGATGAACTTGAATTGGTAATCCTTTCAAAAGAAAATCATGCAAATGAGATGATTGTATAACTTAGAAAGCGCAAAAAAACAGGATCTTACTCTCATTATTATTAGACTTGTTCTGTTTGTACTTTTTTTGCTTCAAAAATAAAATAAGGCCAATCAAGTATGGTGTTATTAAACGCAATGCTACATTGAGTCCACCAAGAAAGGCTATAAGAGTTGTTGCAACATAAATCCAATCAAACCGATGTGAATAAGTATAACTACAATAGACAGGAGCACATTGAGAATAATATGAATTGTAATTAGTTTCATTGAGAATTTGTTCAATAAAAAGTTCATTAATAAGTATATCGATGGTTGATGCTGGTGTAAAACGACTTGGCAGAGCTTTATCAAGTATTGAGATATTTATAGTATTTTGATAAGTCATGAGAAGAATATCAAGACATGACTGATTATAGAAACATTCTAACGTCGAACCAAGTGTCGTTTGTAATGGTGTACAATCGAACACAAGACCAGGTAAGGTTTGATTGGCAATAATTGTATTCATATCAAAGACTCCATATGTGTCCCATGGATCATAGAAAAAGACATTGCCTGCTATAGGACATGATTCATTATATAGACATATGCAATTATTTGTCGATCCTTTCAGTATATAATAGGTCTCGATGAAACTAACAGCTAGTTTCTTTAGCTCAAATTGATACCATAAGAATGTGATATAATTCGTTGACAAAGCTGTCATGAATAGATTCGTTTGTGCAATTCGATTAATGAGTGTAAGTGGTCGAATAAGTGCCGATGATGCTTTTTGTCGTACTAAATCAAGAGCAGCTTGAGTTTTTGCTTTTAATAAATTTTCAGATAATATCGTCAAACTTATTAATGATGATTCGACAAATTCATTAAGTACATGAGTAATTGTGTTAGTTGCACTTTGACAAAGAGCCGAAATAAGTTGCCATATTGTGCTTAATTGTGTTCTTACATCCATAGGCCAAAGTCTTGAATTATTGATTTTAAAAGTAAACACAATCCACGATTGAGAAACAAAAGGACTAGAACAAACTTGATGCATTAATGGTACTGTTTGAACAAATGTTTTGTACGGTATTGAAATTTTCTCACATGGACATTTTAATGTGTCTGGATACTTTTCTTCTAGGTTTCTATAGACAACTTGGGTCGGTGATGATACAAAACCAGTGCTAATTTGTACACTAAGAGAAGTATATAGAGTTAGAATAATCGCAGAGACGGCTAATAAAATAAGAAAGAGACGAGTAGTAAGAATTTCACGACGAACAATATTTGAATCTGATGATTGTGTGTCGAATAGGTTGAGTTTTACGAGTTTCTCACGTAGCAGATTATACCATAATTGCCAAATAGGATGTATACGCATGACTACGAATGCTGCACAGTAACTGTCTTTAGAACACACTAAAAACAAATAATATGAAACAATGTGCTCTCTCTGTCTTGAATAACAGATTCAATAATGAGAATAGATTATATCGTATTTAGCATAAAAACCTGTTCAACACAGACCCTGTCAATAAACCTTAAAATATAAAAGAAGATGTCTCAACTCAAACTATATGTGACGCATTGTGCTCTAGGATGAACATATCACAGTTTTCTTTCGAACTTGCTTTTCCTTCCATAAATCGAGTGAATCAGCAATCATACAATTGGTTTTTAAAGTCTTTCCGTGTTATTTGATTTCAGAAGTACTTGTATAGAAAATCTTCTTCTACAAATTCTGCTTTTCTCGCATCGTTTTTTTTTGTCGTCAGTGCTATAAATCAAAATTTCTATGAAAATACAAATGTATTTTTGATAGAAAAATAAGCTATATCCATATGTTTGATACAAATAGTCCACTGAACTATGGTTTTCATGATTTGAAACAGCGATGTCTATCTTATCTATTGGACTAAGACTCATTAGATTCGAAGAGTCCTTCTATCATTGTTGCTACTCTGACTTTTTTTTGTATTTTTCCACCAAGCTTTGCAATAATCTCCAACTAAATTGTACCAAAATTGCCTCATTAAAAAAAAAATAAACAGTATAAAAAAACAAAAGTTGAAGGAAGAATAAAAACATATAATATTTCAGAATAAATATTGAGTGATTTATATCATATTTCGGTATAGTAAGAATAGAGACCTTATGAATATATTCTTCGAACTCAATAGAACTTATGCAGATAGATATACTCGAACAATACTCTTTAGAATAGGACACTGCTTCTGGAATATACTCTCAAGAAAGGTAACATATCTACACGTATGTTCTAGTGCGCCAATCGGAAAAAACCTGAGTTTTGTCATATTCATTACAGAAAAAATGATATTTTTCAAAATGAGTTTCTCAACTGGAAACGCTTGAAAGTGGCATTTTCTTCAAGCCTGACTATTTTGAATCATTTGTTTCATGATATTCTCATTAATGAATGTTCATTGCTGTTTTCCTCACTCGATGATTTTTTTTTGTAATCATACTAAAAGCAAAGAAGAACTTTATAAATAATATAGTATTGAGTTAAAACAAAAGAAATTCGCGAGCCTAAAAATAATTCTCGTTAGGATAATTCTCAAAATTCGACCTTCAATCAACAATTTTTCTATCTAGAAAATATGAATGAAAAATAATTTGAAGATTATTTTAAAAATGAGTAAGTAACAGACGTTTTCAGCTTTAAAATTAGTGCTTGGATAGCTCTTTCGATTCATTCTTATCAAAAGAACTGAAATTATATTTGACAAAAATTAAATTGAATTTTCAATATAATCGAAAATGGTAAAATTAGACTATGCCATCAGTCTATCATGTTCACATCAGAATTTAAACGTTCTGTCAAAGAATATTCCACTGTATGCATTTTGTTGATTGAATCTGAATGTCATTGTTGGTTGCTCAAGAAAATAAAACTTACGTTTATCACTTCCCATTAATGATGAATTGATGAACAAGAAAAAATTACTTAACTCTCATAAAGAATTTTTTCCTATTCAGGAATGTAAATTTGGAAAAGTGATGTTGACTGTATCAACTAAAAGTGAATGAAAATCTTCATAAAATATCCTCTACTGACGAAACCAAAATGACTGTATTTACAGGTTATTTTTGAGGATAGCTGATGATTGTGAATGTTGTTCTGAGAAAGTTCTATTCACATTCACAATCAAATCTGATCTATTAAATTCTGTGTTATTCTATTATTTTATAAAATAGAGCATTGTTTAAAACAACCAGAAAAAGAATGATGACAGGCTACTGCTTATTTACGATGTTTTGTCAACTACTTCAGAAATTCTGAAAAGAAAAGAACAGCAAAATAGATGACATGTTGCCGTTTTCTTTATAACAATCATTATAATTAAAATTGTTTTTAAATCATTAGTTGACATTTAGTTGTTGGAGAAAACTCATTACTTGTATTGTCATCTATTGAAATAAACACATTTTAATGTAATATAATATTTTTTAAGTGAATATCAGTGCGACTCTTCTATTCAATAAAACCCATACCCTTGATGATTCTCAGTGTTGTCTTGTCAAAAATGAATTTCAATGCATTGAGAAAAACTACTACCGTCCCTAATGCAATCGTAACGACAATAGATTAAGTTATTATATTCGTAAAGAACGAAGTGTTTTGCTTATTTTTATACCCATATATATAAATAAATAATAAAAACTGTTGGCTGCTATCATAGAGTGGTGGCAGCAATAGCATCGTTGAAATATTGTTGTCGTTACTTACATTAATTTCTTGTTGAAAAGAAATAAAAATAAAAATGACTTTCTTATTAAAATAACTGGATTTTCTTCACATGCAAAGATGGTAATATCCTCCAAATAAAACAAAAATTTCACATTAATGGTTCAGTGCTGTATTACACCATATACTGTACGTTTGAAGTCATGAATGCATCAGCAAAATGACGTAGCCGTCGAACCAGTATTGCTTATATGGTTTGACTGACAGACTGTTCTCTACATTTGATAATTGATCACAAATATACGAACTCAAATGCAAAACTTGTTTCAATATTTGAAAGATATTGATAGCTTGTAAACGATGAGCTGTAGAGTATGAATGTAGGTGTAAATGTTTATGTGAATGATAAGACGATATATACCCACACCCTACGCCGATACAAGTAAAATCTATGTTCTCAATTAAGCCTCTAGTGACATTTATTGGTCAATACATAATTATTCAGTGTTATGTATTTACACTATATTGCAAGTGATTCGAACTTCTTGAAGTTCTTTAGGCTATAGTAAAATCAAGAACTTTGACACAATATAGTAAAAAATATCACTGGTCAATAATGCACGTACTTCCTTGCATTCTCTCAGGGTTTTAATTTACGTTTTATATTTTGTATTTTGTAGAACTTCTCATGATCTGGCTGTAATAGATACACAAAGATGTGCATTTAAATCTTTGTTAAGATATAGTGTCTCAAATGTAAGCTTCTATCAAAATTTGTTGACCGTTTTTATATAGTGATTACTTATGTTCTAGTCCATCAAATTCCGAATAGATAAATAAACAGTACACGTACACCAACCTCAGATCTTAGATTGATCATTTAATTTTCAAACATGTTGTTTAACTCTTTCTTAGGAATAAGATATATATGAAAAAGTTATATATAGATTGCCTTTTAAGATGCACCCACCCAGACAAAACCGTTCTCCTCGTTATCTTATTATGCAGTCAAACTTTGCATTAAATTTATTACTTGGTATAGATATGACATGAAAGTTTTATTTCATTTTTGGTATATCGATCATACTATAATAAAAATTTCAAGTCATGTATTTACTCAGTAATAAATTTTATGTCAAGTATGGGAGTGTAAAAAAGAAGAGAAAGACTTTTGTTCGATGGTATAAAATCATTTGTTGTATATTTTTATAATTTGCCCGCTCATAAACATACACTGAGTTGCATGATCTTTTTAAATTTTGTTTGAGACAGATGATGTTAGTGGAAGAGAATAACTTTCGTAAGTAAGAGCTAATAAAGATTGCCACACATACTATGAATGTTGAGAAATTTAGGTTTTAAACAGAACTTCAAAAAATTTGAGATACAGGGAAACTCATTTTAATACGTTTCAGGATATATTCCAGAACGATTTCAAACTTTACATAAAATTTATAAAAATTTTCTACAACATACTAGAGAGACATTTCTCAAACTCGCACAATACTATAGACTCGTCAGAAATATTTTTGTCCTTTCAATTTTTTTATTGTGCCATACTTCATAGCATCAGTGAACTTATTTACATATTACAACTAGACTTGCATCAAACCTGAACATTTTAATTTGGTGAGTTCACTTTAATATTTGTTGATTCTGATTGGAGCACTTTTGTTTCATTCTCATCTATACGTTTCCAAAATATTGTATGATGTGTATATGCAAAAGTAAAAAAAAACCACTGTATCTTCTAAGTAAGCATATATCTAGCTAAAACTGTAAATGAAACTTGAATGTTATTTGTGATTAACGTTGATAAATCAGATCATAACCGACCGGTATTATCAAAAAAAAAAACAAATTCAACTGTAGAATCAATACTTATTAGAAATTTCATGGTTTTCTAAATATTTAACGCTGTCAAATATGTTTTAGTGTATCCCTCTTATATAGATAGTCGGCTTACTAACTTTTCTATCGTTTGCTACGAAAAGGGTTTGTCCAAGTATTAAACTACTAAAACATATAGTTTTTCTAAAGTTGTTTGACATATATGTACGTGTGTGCTCCACTATAACCAAACAGTGGAATTTTTCTGAAAAGGTATTCTTTTCATTTATTGTCTGCAAGAATTCAAAAGTTGGAAACAATTGATTAGTGATAACCTGTTTTCAGGTTCTTGAAGAATAATTTGTCCGTGACAGATTTGTATAATACATAGTTAATAACTGTATCGACTAAATGGAAAAAATTGTTGTCTCATTTTTGCCAAAAACTATTACAATGTACATTCAATTAACAGCTACTTTGTTCCTCGCTATTGTAAGATTCGGTTTTATAATACAAGTCTTTACTCTGAAGCATGTGCCATGTGAGGGAAGACATCAATTATATCTTCTAGTTGGGGAGAAATTTTTCCGTATCTAAATGTATTTTCTTACATAATGGATGATATGCAAAAAATTCAGAGTAAAAAATGTGTTTAAACTTCCTTGTAAGCATACCATATGAATATATATAGCTGGGTATGATTTGTTCAATCGAACGCCTAAACGACTTGAAATCATAATATTCTTAGGATCCACGTCTTTAGTTAAGAATATTATAATGATTTGTCAGAAGAGATGATACCTCATAGTTCCTTACAAGTACACTATGGGGATGAACCCTTTATGTTAGATACTATACTCACTGAGCTCTACAAAATGGTAAATATCCGATCCGATTCAAAAAAGAGTGTAACTCTTGCGAACCTTTCCTCGTTAGTTCTTTATCGACAGAAAGTGTGAATGTAGATCTAGATATTGATTGGTAGGTCATCCCTAGTGCAACACCCACCCTTGTATCACGAAAGAGAAAAGAGAATTTCGGAGATAACTATTTTCGGTATCTATCTATTACATGGTTCTATGATTCTTGTCGTCCATATACCAATTGAAGTAAATAAGACATAAGGTGTCACCATGAGCCATGAGGACAGATTTAATGAATTTACTGTTGTCTAAGTATTTTAGTTTCCTTCATCACAATGTATAAACAAACATAGTAAAGGTTTCAATCTCCACACTAAGATTTTCTTTATCAAATAATGTTAAGTTTGCATGCGAGCATGTCTCAAGCTCTATACAACATTTTAAATAAATATCTTTTTTTTCATTTTGTAAGTCTCTCTCTTTTGATATGTTCCATAAAAGATTTGAATGATCTGCTGAAACATAATCATGCATAACTTTTTAGCGTAATTTTTGTTGTTTTTTTCTCAAAACAAGTTATGATAGTGCTTAAAGTCGATATTGACTAACTTTTTGAAAGAAGGTTATCAGAAGCTAAAATTTTCAGATTGATAGTTTGAGACATTGATAGTTCGAATGCGCAATCATTTTGATTTCTTTTTGTATCTTTTAAAGATACAAAGCTGAATAGACAGAGAATATATGTTAAAGAGTAAGATTTAACAAAAAAATGAGCAGAAAATAAATTTCGCATATTTTCCAATAAAGCACTTCATAATGATATCAATGGAGTATAGTAAATTTTGGATGATATTTTAGATGTTACAAATATATTGTTTCTGACTGCCCAACTTTGTATATTCTAAAAGTACAGTAAAACTTAAAATGACTTAAAAATCTATGAAACAAATCTTTATATATGCCACTTCTATAGAACTTGTAGTAGTTAGAATAATTTATATCGTATATCTTTTCGTAGTACTAAACGTTCCGTTTTTAAATTGAATGTATTCTCACAAAGAAGAAGAATTTTCTATACGTCCGAGTTGTTTGAATCAATAGTTTCGATGAATTCTTATAAAAATTCAATCTTTTTAATATCTTGTAACATATAACTGATTTGTTTGAATTTGATCGGTAAAAATGTATATCAAATTTAACACTTAAAACAATTCTAAATTTCATATAGGTTTCAATAGATCAAAATTAAACCAATAAGTCATTTGTTACGAGATGCTAACAGGATTGAAATAACTAAGAATCTATTCAAAGTAAACATCAAGCAACCTAAATCTATAGAACCTAACCGTTAAGACCACTCATTTTGACGATTTTATTTTTGTTAAAATTTTGATGCGTTTTTTACAAGGTTTTTATTGGGGGTCTGGTTGGTTAGTCTCATATATTATTGTTTCATCATGAATTCCTATCTAGGAAAAGCTGCAACGAAAACTTTCTAGTAGTACGATGCATGGAAGAATAATTCATGATATGCCTGATCGACATCCAAGGACATTCTTAGAAGTTCATTTGGATATGTACTGAGATGAATGATACATACCAATAACATAATGATCTGAAAACTCTTCAGTATCGATGCTTCATAATATTAAAATTACGATATTACATTTGGTTTACAGTGACTACTGATGCAACACTGACTACACAGTATCTTTACTCCAAAATTTGGTGTGTTTAAGCTTACTCCATAAGGATCCTTAATGTGTTTTTGCATGATTGTAGATGATGTGAAATTTCACTTATTTAAAAAATGTCAAAACCGTGCTGTTTCATAATAATAGTAGCTGGAAGTATCTTGATATTTTTCTTTAACCTATTCTTCAATCGACCAAGACCAATAGCAATATTATCACTTCAATTGGATCGTAAAGTTGTCTCATCTAATATATCTATTTCCTTAGAATCGAAGTTTATAAGAAGAAATAAGTTCAGATGGCTACGATTGCAAAATACCTACCATTCTATAAATATAAGTTCGTTGTGGATAACACCTCGCAACTATAATGGACCAAAGCTTATTTATAAATGTAAAAGGTTCTGTGGTGGTCTGGGTGATCGATTTCGTGGAATTATTACGTGCTTTGTTCTAGCACTGGTTTCTGGCCGTCAATTTATGATTGATATGACTCATCCGGTTGATGTCAAAAATTATCTATTGCCGAATATATACAACTGGACGTTTGATGATAGAACATCGAATTTACATCGTTCTCGGAAAGTCATCTCTGCTATTGATCATTCATTCACTTTTGAGAATGAAATTCGAAATACAAAATTCATTGAGTCTTGGGCAAAATATGATGACATAGAAATTCATACAAATATAGATTTGGTTTCTGATATTTTTCGAAATCCTCTTATTCGAAATAATACAATAATTGGTATTTTCTTGCTTCATGCACCTTTAGAAAAATTGACCTTATCCAATTTATTCTCTTTCTTATTCGAAATTCTATTTCAACCCAGTCTTGAAGTTATCAATGCATTACAACCTATTCTTGAAATTATTGAAAATGGCTACATGCTCACTTGTATACACTTACGCATGGGACAAAACCCGTCCAATCCGTTTGATTCTCGTTTCAGATTTCGAGACTCAGCTCCTGAAGATATAATAGATTTCTTGAATAGAACAAGTGTACAAAAAATGCCAAACACACGAGTTTTTATCACAAGCGATTCTGAACAAGTATTATCAAAAATAGTTCTCCAATTTCCAAATCAAACTATAACGATACCTGGTTCAATTCTTCATGTTGACAATCCAGCTAATCGTATTCAACTCGGTCATGGATTTCTTAAAGTAGTTGTCGATTTCTACGCATTAGGGGAATGTCATACGAGTATTTTGACGAATAGTGGATTTTCGGCACTAGCGAATCGACGACGGACAGAACCATACCAAAACTTATTTAAATATGACGACTCGAATAGGCGAATCGAACGTTGTCACGATCTCTACGAATATGCACAGCCACCAAAAACCGTGATTGTTTCATTGTATTGTAGGGTAGTTTTCAATTGTTCTTCTCGCGAAATATGAGTGGGTTTAGGAGCAGGTGATTGACGTATAGATTCTTCCTCGACATCCTGTAAAGAAATGAAACGTAAATCTTTTGACATTATAAATAGATCTCTATAATAAAAGCTAGTTGAGAAAATCATAAAATACAAATTGTCTTATTCTTTATGACATACTTGATTCTTCATATTGAAATTGTCGTTTACTTTGATCAAGTCAAATATATAGGCATGTTGTGGTCTATCGAAGAAAATGCTCTTAGATTGCACATTACATGGAACGAGCAACACTAAAACATGTCTTCTTTACTGCTGCTATGAGTTTATTGATGAAAAATCGAAGAAAATGCTGCAAACATAATCATAGAAACTTTTCAAAGTCTCCTAGAGATAAATGAACTTAATGGTATTCACTGATTATATCATTCGACAACACTACCAAATTCTGAATGATTTCATTAGGAAAGAATGGTCACTCGATGCCTTTGAAAAGTTATTTTCAAGATACTTGGCTTGATTCAATCCTTGAAGCACAATACATTTGCAAAATAGGTCTGAATAGTTTCATTTGTAGTTTTCCAAATAATCTTTTCCCATCAATGTATAATTAATTTTACTCTAATCGTATTTATTGGACACATTTCTGCTCATCTGAAAGATGTTTGAGATCGCAATTAATATCATAAACACAGAATTCATACAAATAGTTACTTTTAAGAGTTAGCTCTCGAAAACCTCGAGTTTTCTACTGTTCGCTGGAACAATAATAGCAAGTACCTTACGCAATGTATGCCTTTGGCTTCTTCAATATTTCCGAATTGTTCATAATTATTCAAAAGTTACACATTGTGTTGTAGGTCTACCAAATAGTACTGAGACCAGATAAATAAAATACTCGTTCATCTCTATTTTGGCATAAAAAACTGAATGTGAATGTGGGTGGTGGTTTTAAGAGAATAAAACACTCGCATCTACACCCACATCGATCCTAATCTTCAGTGAAACATAAGAAATTTCTTCGATAAAATTTAAAAAAGAAACAACAAACTAAATTGCAGTAGATAGTGTTTATTTTTATTTGTTTTTAATGATAAAATCATACAGATAAATGTCCATTTAAATCATCAAAAGGATGTCTTTAAAGTTGAATAATGATTTGAATATTGTTCAATTTTCACTTAGGCTTCGACTTAGACAACATCGTTGTCGTTGATTTTGGGGAGTCTGTTGTCTATGAACAAGTCGTTGTTTAAATCGTTGAATAAACCAACAGATTTCATTTCGAAATGCTTTACCCGATAAACAATATACGTAAAAATTTAAAGAACAATTAATTAAAATTGCTAATAAAACCCACCATGCTTCATGTGCTTCAACAGCGATAAAATGTCCAACAATATGTGCCAAAAGTGACAAAAGAAAAAGAATAGAATGAAGAACAAGAACAGTATTCATCCATAATTGTGTACGCCATTGTTCTTTACGTGATTGACGAGTATTTGTTTGATGTAAATGTCGAGATATTCGAACAACATGATAGATTATATAACTATTAAACAGAATAATTGCTCCTGCTGGAATTAATTCAGAGAAGAGACAACGTATTGTGAAGTGATTCATACCAATACGAATTTCGTGAAAATATTTTTTCCATTTCATAGATGCTTTGAAGCTTAATTCACAATATGTTCTACTTATATTCATTGTTGAATCCATTATCTCTTTACTAAAATAATATGTGAATTAAAGAATAGATTTTTTTTTTCTTAGCATTTTCAATATTTCATGTAACTTATCAAAAATCTTTTGACTCACTACAAGCTAATTCGTTACTTTCTTTAATTAAAAGAATATCATTTGAGTTTGATGTTAGAAATTTTGTAATTACATAAGAAATTATATATTAACATACTCAAGTATTTGTGGTTGAAACATATAAACAGGAGGTCCAATAACACAACTAAGAATAATAAGAATGATTAGGATTGGAATAATAAACTTCAATTGATATGAATTACATTGTTTGAAAAATGCTCGTAATCTCTTTGAAACACACATTAATCGTTCGAACATCCAGAATAATGTTATCCATGATGATATAACTCGAAAAGAAAATGCAAATTCATAAATTTTACAAGCCCACCATATCTCTCCAACTGATTCATACAAAATATTTCGAAGTTTTGAATGAAGAAGACAAACATATCGAATAACACATAGAAGATTTGTTATTGAACAACAAGTAGCTAAATAAACATAAGCAGATGATATTTGCCAAGTTCGACGAGATGACCAAAAGACGAAAAGTCCCAATATATTTCCAATAAATCCCAGAATAACTAAGATATAACATAAAATATCGATAATTTGTGTCTGACGAGTAAAAACATTGAGTCGATGAAAAAGCAACGACATATGGGTATCATTTGACATTTTAGTCTAATTGATCTGAAATCATATACAAAATTAAAAAAAAAACATGTTGAAATATTAATATGGTTTTTATATTCAGATTTTGACGTTGATGATTAGAAAGATATAAAAAAAAATATCTAAGATGGATTTACTATTAGATATTATCAATTATTTTTAAGAAAAAACACAGTGATGAAATTTATTTGTATGAGTTATGATGGATAAAAAGGAAACACCAGATAAAGTAAGAATCATGAGATTTTTTTCTAGTCTCATATAATCTTTTTTATTTCGCTAACAATATATGCTTGAAAAAAATTCACTTAAATCTTCTAGCTCATTCTTTCATTGTATATATATATATATACACTTAAATGCATAATGCATCAATTTTAATTGTAATATTAAATTCAAAAATCAATATTATTGTTTGTTAGATTCTAATATCAAGCGATTAAAAACATATTGTTCTTTTAAAATTTACTAATCATCAAGAAAATCTATTTATTTTTTCTATCGTTTTCAAACGAGTGAGACAAATGAACTTAGGTTTTCGAACAATGATGAGAAAGTACAGAGATATATCTTTTGAAGAAATAATTAAATTTCTAAGTATTCTAGTTGCTGAGAAAGATTAAGAATGCTGTGAACAAAACTTCATCATATTACACTTGGGCAGGTCGACATATATTAATACTAAATATCTGTACTATACGTTTCATCTTACCATTCTCTTATAATTGTTTTTCAATGTCTGAAATAGGATAAAATGAAAGAATCTATAAATAATATGATCTTCGATATATTTACATTCTTGACTACTAATAGAAACACTATAGAAAGAAATAGTAAAGAAAATAAATTTGGAATTTTCTCTCGAATATTCATTCGTCTTGTATACTTTCATCTTTCAACTACATTATTAGTAATAATGTTCATTATTGTAAAGATATTTAAAATATATTATCAATTTGATCAAGTGAGATACTCTCGTTTCTTAGGTCTAAATTATCTCATTATAGAATGCCTTGTGCGCATATCTAAGAACAAATCTTATAAAACGATTATTTTCTTTATTCTATAAATATTACTTCTAATTGATACTTTACTTTCTATGAAGACATTCATTAAAGCAACATAGATAATTCATTAGTGTAAAAACATAGAATTTTTCAGAATAAACTATTATCGATATTTCATTCATTCGTAGAAAATACTACTATTTACCTTTCAATATCATTTATAACACTCAAATGCGTTCTACGACTTTGTACTGATTCTTTGCATTACTATAAGAAGTTAACATGTCCGTAATTAATCTAATTGAATTTTTCAAAGAAAGTAAATTATTTGTATGGTTTATGTCATTTTCCTTAGAATGACGATATGTTTATGTCGATGAACAACTGTTCTATGTCTTAAATGTGTTCATGACAGGTCAATAATGATTATTATTCATTTTATGATTTACTTGAATACATTCCAAACAAAGATTGTTCATAAAATATTTCTATTAAAAGATCGAATGTTGATAAAAGACCATTTCTTTTTTTTTATAAAAGTGCAAGCATCTTATAGTTCTTACCCTTCTTTCAAAAGAAAAACAAGTGAAATTAGTGACCAGATTGATACGTGCTTCTTTTCTTTTAGAAATTCTTCTTGCTAAATATTTTCTAATAAGATGAAAGTAGATGGTTTTTTTAACCTTAAAAGAAAAAGAATATATACTTGTCAACCTCATTTATTTTCTATATTATAATACAAAATATCTCTGGAAAGATTATCAAGACTAAAATCATAAATAGAACTAAATAGACAAAAGCTATATACAGCAATAGAGTCGCCTTTATAAATAAGAGAGATAATAAAACTATTCTAGATTTTCTCATAACATAATAAATAGAGCAATATCGTTCTTTATGTTTTCGAAGGAATAATGATGCACTATATTTATGTAGAACAAATAGCTTTCGTTAAATAGGACAATCTGACATTTTCATTTGAGAATGACTCACTTAATTATTAATATTAGTGAACAGTTTTATTTTGAGACAATATATTTTCGTTTCTATTAATTAGAAAATGTCGAACTATCATATAAACTCATTAAATTCTAATGCTTTTCTCACATCATCTCATACATAGGTGAGATTATTTTCCTTAGTCTTCCAAATAGATGGCGCAAATTAATATAGTAAATATTGATATCATATGAAATGTTCAAAAAAATCTCTTCTGTTGTCAGAGCCTTCGATATCACTAAGTCTCCACTAATACAACTATTTGTCTTACGCTCAGTTTTTTTTCTACTATAGTTCATTTACATTTTTCAATTTTAACATTGTCCAAAAGTAAATATTTTTGAAATCTGAAGTGATTGAAATATAGGAATACGAATGATCTTTTTTTTGAGAAAAATTTATTCTAAAAAAATATTGTATCCAATTACGAGACTTTATGTGTTGGATTGAGCATGTGAATATCGTCTTAACAGGAATGGACGATTGTGTCATATGATCACATAAATCAGCAAAATCACTAGAATTTGTTGGTGATGTTAAGACTATACGTTACTCATTTAATTTCTTTGTACTTTTCCTGATTTGTGAAAGATTAATGAAATGACAGTGAAGAAGTGCAACAAAAGTGTTCATAATCTACAAGCAGACCATTAGAAACAATTTTAAAAATTCTATGATAGAATATTATGGCTATCTCAGTAAAGATCTACGGAGTCACGTTTTTTAACTCCGACTCCGAAAAAACTCCGAAATTTTTTTCTAATTAAATCAAGATTTTCACTTTGCTAATAATGATGATAAAGAAGATATTGACGTTTTGGGTTTTTGACACAAACTACAGGATTTTTTTCCAATTGCTAGGAAAATCTTTGCCATATCGGCTTCAAACACCATGATTAGCGTCTTTTCTCGTCATCGAAAACCAGTGGTCCTCAGTGTTTGAGCTGTTTTCGTCTAAAAGATCAGACAAAAAACTGCGCATTGATGCTTTGGTCTAATCTGAGAAATAAAATAGACATATGGCGAACTCTCCAGAGTATAATTTTACATAATACTGATGATTCCTTAATCTGATAGGCGCTTATTCTTTGATATCCACTGTGAGAGGACTTTTCTAACAAGACAGCTCTAGGGTCTTGTAGAAATTCCTGTGACTTAGACCGTTAAGTAATTATTTTTCAGTTTTGATATATTTTTCCTGAATTTTTCTTCTTATTTTTAGCCCTCTCGAATTGAATTTGTACTTTCATCCTTTGTGTTTGGTATGTATCTACGGTAAATGGGTTGAGATAAAGATAATGAGCTACGAGAAACTCTCAATATTTATTGTTGTCAATAAGGGTTATTTTTCAAATAGACACTCAAAAAACGATTTTCTTGAGTTTAGCTCGTCGAATCTCATACACTCTTCTGTTCGTAACAAATGAATAGATTCAGAAAATAACGGCACATAGAAGAAGCCACAATGAACTCTGACATTGTTCAGACAGCCAAATTTTATATAACTTTTTTCTCATGTAATTTATGAAATTTCTTCCAGTTTATCAGTCCTTTAAAACTTGACTTTTCTTCAGAAATTCGTAAAAGTCAGCGTCTTTGGCATATCTCAAGTTAAGAAATATTGCTGCTTGTCAACACACACGTCTCAGAAGAACGCAAATGTGTTAGCTTTGCGAAATTATATGGTGTCATTAAGTAAGAGCTGACAAGATTCTGCATCTGACATTGTGAGATAAGATGAAAATTCGACAAAAAAATCTCATATAGTGGTACAAGATCTTACGTCTGATCTTTCGACTTGGGTACCATTAGGTTAGAGTCCCGATCCAAAAATTGTTAGATACAATGGCCCGTAGCATTAGAACACCATACTACACGAATATTCATAATCACACTGTACTCCCTCTCCACCTCGCCTGTTGAGAGAAAACTAGCTCCGACAATGGGCTCCATCATTTCGATCTCTGATCAGAATACTTAACAAAAATAGCGATTAAACAGTGATTTTTTCACAGACTTCGACAGTAAGTGTTATTATATAAAAATCAGTATTTTTCTCCTTTCGTTTAACTCATCTGATAATCTCAATCGAAGTATTATCTGGCCAAAAGAATTCCTTTAGTATTATTTACTCTGAATGAAGACTACGAAACTGCCTCTCATCATTCATGAGATATATATATATGTGAGCACAATAGTAAACATCAACGGCATGCGCATTGAAGCGTAGCCATAGGTGCAAGTTCTACGACAAAGTCAAATAATCGAAAATGCTATTTAAGATTATAGATGCGACGTAATTTTTAATCACATCCACACGCTCCACACATAGTCACACTCATAGTAGCCAAATTCAATCAATGTGTTACAAATTTTTCACGAGAGCTTTAAATTACATATTTGATTTAGTATGTTTAAAATTCAAAATCGGATAGCACATTAATGACTCATCATTATTTATTGTGAAATATAATTTTTTATCTAAGGGTCTTTTTACATTTAGATCCGGAAATAGTACAGTTAAAGTTAATCAAGCATTAAGCATTGCAAACATTTTCATACAGTGTACAACGAAATATTTCATCGCTCTTTTTCCAATTTTCTTTGTCTGGTAATTGTATATATGGAGCTTCTATTTTCACCATAAGAGGTTTCTTTAAGATTTGCATGAAAAATCGGCAATATTCTCGATTGTAAATATTGTAGAAGAAATAAGCTACAAAATGGCATAATTGTTTCATTTCTCGAAATTGAAATTCTCCAATGCGAGAATCAAAAAACTTTCGTTCACTTAAGTTGAGCCCAAACGAAAGATGGAAACCAATAGAGCTGCCTAGAGTAATAGTGGCCACCCATAGTGAACGTTCAGGAACCAGTGGAATAGCTCGTTCACCAGATTCTCGGAAGCATTCCATGTTGTGCATCAAAAAGGCTACCACGTGTTGAAATAGTTGTTCTTGAAACATATTCGGTTCATCTAAGTTTCTAACTTGAAAGTGCTCCATGCCTTCATATTCTAAGTCCAACAGAAGAGATTCAAATATATTGAGTTGATTAGGTTTCTCAAGCATTTGCTTCGCCGTTTCAACAATTCTTTGAACGTCGTCTTTAGCATTTTTTTGTGATACCCACGAAAAAGAAATCTTCTCCATTGAATTGAGAGATCATCCATTTAATAACGATCGGAAGATATTGTATATGTTTTCGGAAGACAGATAGCAGATTTGGGATCATTTCAACACCAAATTGCAGATTCTTTGGCATTTTTGTAAAGCGAGCATCGTATTGTTTAATGAGGTGATTTAACATGTTTAATAAAATAGTGAGTATGATTGTCGTAAATTTGATGCAAGTTGCGGAGTTATCGTGTTAGAGTCAATCGAAAAGCTCGATACTGAATGCTTGAATTGATGTTATTGATCTAATTTTTATTTTCTCAATCACATTATTTTCGGTGACATGAAGTATGCATCTTTGAAGTAAAAAAAATCACAACATTACATGAAGTTGTGCAATATTATTCATCATTATAGAACGCAGAAATGAATCATTGAATCACTGCATAAATATATACGATCTTCAAAAAAAGAAATGGAATGAATAGGATTGTTTGATGAAGAAAATTGAACAATATTCTTTTATATTTCCTTTTGGATTCGACAGAACACTGTTCAAATGATCGAGAATACTATATCAATGAGTGCACATGATCACGTAGAATATAAAAATATAAATTTATATTTTGAAATATTTATCAATAAAATCGTACGAACTAAGCAAAGCATAGGAGTGTGAGAAAATGTAGAGTTTGGATTGACTGCAACTACACAGTTTTTTATTGCTAAACAAAACGAAGACCTATCTGAAAATCGAAGCCGAGTTTTAACAATAGTGGCTCAGTTCAATGGCTGGCATGAATGAATACATAGGGAGTGTGGGGATGTGTGGATTTAGTTGTTGGTGTAGGTGAATAGAAGCTCTACACCCGCACCCTATACCCTGTTATTTTATCTTCGTTTATAAAAAAAAATAACTGAGAAAAAAATTCAATAGAAAGAAGAAAAGTGACTTGTATTACATGTTAAAATTTGACCACTAGAGTAAATGATTCTGTATAAAAGGATCGTGCTTTGTCTCTGTTAGTTTCAAAAGATACTAAAACATCCATAAACATATGTTTGATACGAAATAAAAGGTTATTTATCTTCCTAGAGACAAAATAAAAAAATTTCAATTTAATCTAAATTTTTTATAATTTATTTATGAATTTCATAAGTGTTTTTCAATGTAAATTGATCAATCTTAATAGAAAGTCTATTGTGCGTTTTGTTTAGCTTCAGCAATGAGATCATCCAATAGTTTCCGATGGTCAGTGCTTGGACGGTGTTGATCCGATGCATTTAATGGTTTGTCATGCTGGACAGCCTTTTCTGCAAGGGCATAAGCATATTCAAAGTATTTCAAGGCAGATGCAGGATGGTTAGCTAGTAGGCTTCTGCCTTCTTCGATCAATTTCTTACTCATATCTCGACCGAGTCTGATAAGCAAATCAGTCTCAAAGTCAAACATCATTAATTTCAAACCATTATCGAGACATGTTTGAGCCCAACTGCAGTGTAGTTCAATGTTACCACAAAATATATAATAACATTCAAGCTGTAAACTTCTTTGAATTATTATCGGAATGATTTGTCTACCTAATGTTGCCGATGAAATATATATCACTTTTTTGAAAGCAAGGTTTGTCTCAATTAACTTTATTGCATCATCTACAGTAGCTGCAAACGAGATCGGAGCCACAAATTCACGAATGCTACAAATAAAATCGTCAATGGGATCAGGTGGGAGTGGTGGTACGGCTGATGTTTCCAATAGTCCCATTTGGAACTTGTTTTTCATTTTGTGGCAATAATTAGGGGAACCAATGTGAGCGTCTAACCAGACGATGGCATATGCTGCGCCCAGAGCCATTTATAAATTATACTCTTACCTGAAATCGACTAATGTGCGCACTCGTAATTCTTGTAGAAAGAAAGTTCGCAATCAAGGTATGCTTTACATAGTATTATAAGGCGTGTAAAATGTGTCAGAATGAAGAATAAATGATTGTTTCTTATGTGTTGAATAGCTGCAAGAGAAGAAAAGTAAATATTTGATTAAATATCGTACTACTTGGAAGTTTCCAACTTATATCGTCATCATTTCAACTTTATAGCCATCTATCGTCAGAAAGAATCGTGGATAAAGGATGATTGAAAAGTTTCGACCCCTCTCAGTAAATCGATAATATCTATAACAAACTTATATGAAGTTATTGATCAGATTATGTCATTTTGTAGAGAAAGAGTAGAGCTAACATATGAAAAAAATTCGTTCGAAATACATAAATCCATTACAATCTTACGGTCATTTTACTAATCTTGAGTGAAAATGTTTACGTTACATTTTTCGAAAAAAAACAAAATATGTTTGTAACATCTTAAGCAACATATTGTATTCTAGATTCTTTTTTTATATGATTCGAGACAGTTCGACAAGCTCTAAAAAAATATATGTTTGCAAAATTTTTGATCATATTTTCACTATAAAACTTAAAGAAAATCAGAAGAACTAATAAAAATTTCATGTATCAAATATCAGAGAGAGTAAGTTGATCTTTCAAATATGTTAGCTGATTGACTGTTCCATCTATCCTGGCAGCTCAGAAGAGATATTTTCAACTTTAATATGTAACACTGCATCTCGAAACATCTTGAATCTTAAGCATACTATCTCATGGAAGATATACAAGATTTTTATTAGTTTGCGTGCTTTCATTCAAGTTTTATATTAGAAGCACGATTCGAATGTTTTTTTTATATTCATATTTTTATAGAGCTTGTTGAACTCTAGCGAATCACATAAAAATATCTATTTAAAACATGTAAAAAATAATATTTGACTCGGCTTAAACGACTCAAACATCAAACTTTTTTCTTTTTTTTTCGAAAAATGTCACGTAAATATTTTCACTCAAGATTAGTAAAATGACCATAAGATTCCAATAGATTTATGTATTTCGAACGACTTTTTTTCAGATGTTAGCTCTACTCTTCCTCTACAAAATGACATAATTTGATCAATAACTTCATATAAGTTTGTTATAGATATCATCGATTTACTGAGAGGAGTCGAAACTTTTCAACCACCCTTTCTTAAAGGTGAATTTGGTTACAATGCATCGGAATTCAGCGGTGGATGTGAGTGTCGATTTTCTTGTTATCTATGCTGACACACTCACACTCCGATCTATTTCTCTGATAATCTTGAGTAGCAAAGAAAGCAGCGACGTTTTTTCGTAAACTCATGTTTCTTTAATACTAAATTTTTGAGTTTATATTAGATAGAAGATGCTGAAGTGTATATATTCGGACGTCATTTCAACGCTATGGTGTAACTCAGAAGAGAACAAAACATATATTAGAAACCTAGTGGATATATACTTGAAACAAATAAGTAAAAAGTGGCGGCTTATATAATTTTGTACACAAGAAGTAACTTTATTTGTTCAGATATATATAATCTGCAACAATCTGAGAGTTTCCGATTTTTCTATATTCAGGAAGTAAAAGTATTTTTCTGTGAGACTCGATTTCAGTCTTTCTATCCATCGATCATGTCAAAATGATTACAATGAATCAAGTCGTGATGGTGGTTTTCATTATCCAATCGATACAAAAAGACTCGACCAAAATTTTCGAACAACGAACTACAATTATTATAAACAGAAGGATTCTACAATATCAAAAGTTTTGATCCATTGACTGACTGTACATCGTTTTGAAAATAAATGATAGATTAACAAAATTTTCATTGATTTGTAGCGTGATTCACATTAAAACAACTGAAATAAATGCTCTCAGGAAAATGCTAACAGCGTCTGAATAGAAAAGTCTAACAAAGCTAGCCTTGTACATATTTGTAGAAAAAAAACCATTGAGTATTGAGGGAATAGTGATAGAAGTTTTCAAAGATTTATGAAGTACGTCACCTGAAAATCCGAGATTGCAATCAATAAATTTGTATCATGAGAAAATACTCTTTCTTCCACAAATGGTGCAAGTCTTAACAATCTTTTTCTTTCTGTACTCGAGTTATAACATAGTATATGTTTTCATTAACTGAGAGCTGATGTTGTTTTAGCTCACGCGAATACTTGAATGCGTTCAAAATTCTGTCTCTCAGGGTTTTTACTGTTCTCCACTCGTGCATCTCTATAATAACTGATTGAACTCAAAGCACAATATGTTATCTGCTTCGATATTTCAAAGTTTTTCACATGATTTTTGGTGGTGCAAGGGACGTGGGGTACATTTAAAAATCGATTATTTTTAATCAACATTTCTTGTAGATATTCTTTTTGAACTATAAATAATACATTAGGATGTGGAGTGTGAGTGTTGGTTTTGGAATAAACATTCCTTTCTTGCATATCCACACCTACAGCCTTGTTGCCTCTTTCATGATATATTAACAAAAGCACACAATTCGCTTTCGCACACAATAGAATTTTGAATACCCGTATCTCACGACAGAAGCAACGAAAAAAGACTGAAACTTTCACAGGGAACTAGTTTCATTGAAAGCATTATTTGTGCAAAGTTTCAAGTCAAAACTAAAAATTCGACTTTCAACGTGACCTGCAGGAGAGCACGGAGTTTTATTGAAAAAATCAGTAAAAATTCTTTATCATATGAACAAAAGTCTGGCAAACCGAATCATTCTAAAATTTTTCTATGCTCTCTAGTTCTCATCGAATGTGAATATAATGCAAAGTCAAAAACAACTTAGCACCTAGAGATGTTTCCTCGAGAGTTACCAAGGTTTTTCTCTGCAAAGCCCAACGTTAGAAACTATCGATAGGTCATAATTAGAACCAAATAATTGTTGTAGTCATTAAAAAATTCATGTATTTGAGCTTGTATCTCTATTGGAAACGATTGAAAAGCTAATCAATCTAAAAGATAAATATTTATTATAGAAATCTCACAGAATCGATCTGCATGACAGGTCATATTTGCGACGTCATATCTCAATAAGGATTTAAATGTGCATCTTTGTCCATCTACTTAAGATGGATGATGACAGACTTTATAAAATAGTAAATTCAAATTCAAATACAAGCCTCTGCTAAATCTCGCGAACGAATTACACTATTGACCAATCGTTATTTTTTAGTACATTAGAACCAAGTTTTTGGCCTTTTTACACCAGAAGAAACTTCGGACAGTCCAGAAGGTCTGTACTATATAGTAAATGTATAAAGCTAAATAACTGCATAATATCTTATGTATACAATTAGATCTTTAATTAGAAACATAAAGTTTATTTCTAAAGCCCCATCAGTGATATTCATCTATTTTATCTACTTTGTGGTGACTGTTGAAAGACAGTCAATCGCTTCAAGTCAAAGTCTAATTAAGATGCAATTAGATGCCAGACCATAATAGATTTAATGCTAGCTACGATATGGCTTCCCATCTAACGAATCGATTTTATCTCCTGGTTGCTCACTGTGAGAAGATGGGAGGTGTTGCAATTGCTAAGGTCTCTAATAGAGGGAGTCGCAAAAATCTTGCTTTAAACTTACACTCACTATCAATTGTTTCCGAAAATATACGTAAGCTCCACAAAACTAATTGAAAATTTCGCTAAAAAATTCAAGTTTGTCAAATCAAACAAATTGAAATTGAACAGAAAAACTTTCTGATTGATGCGAAAAGAAAATCGACCTTAGATCAGTTTTAAATCCAATCTTGCGTTAGAGAATACTTATGAACTTTTATATTTATGCTAGGAGTTTCGTGATTTCAGATGTTAAATAGTAAAACTGGTTGCTTAAATAAAATCACTGGTATACATATAATTATTCTATGTCGTTTTGTAACAATGACTTTTATTGAAATTCCAAATGAAATTTCTGAAAATTGAATATAATGCTGTATATTTTTCGAAGAAACACTAATCTCTGAATAAAGTAGTTTAGAAGGTGTGGGTGACTGAGTGTAGCGTGGATGTGAGTCTATAGTTCATCGACACCAATACTCATACACCTACATTGCACGTCCACATCCTAACACCCTTTTTCGTCGAGGCTGTTTATCTCGTTACTTACGGCATATGCCACTTTCTGTATGATTCTAATGTTTTTTTTTCTTAATATTTTTTCCCATTCAGTAGGGAATTAAAAGTAATATAAGGTAAAGCTCCAGCCTGGGCACTCATGATTCCAATAAGCGGCAGCAGATATACCTGAAAAGTCTAACGCCATAGACTGTTTCTCTATTAGCTTTCTCACTCATATTACTTCAATAAAGGAATGCTACATAAGATTTTTGAATATCTCATTTTTTTAACTATTCATGCTCTATCATTTGAAACATTATATGAAAAATTCTCTCACTTCTGATAGTATAATTTTAGTAGTCATTTATAAGATAATTCATCATTAATTTTATTGATAATAGGTAGACAGTGCTAAAAGTCGGTGAAGGCTAGCCTTATTAGAAAATGTTCAAATGAGCTTAAAACATAGGTTTCGTAGTTTTAAGTATTGTTCATTCAACTATGCACAAAAAAATAAAAAAATGGAATTGCGGCTAGTGCTTCGGTTCCTTGATGGGTTCATAGAACATTTCTTAAAGACTTTAAAAGTCTAATGGGACATCATATTCATTTTGGTTAACATGTTCAATATCTCCGTACTTAACCAAGTTTCAATAACAACTAAATAAATATTGTTATATCTACAAATGATAAACTTCGATTTCACAAGCTAAATCTATACAAGATTCTTAGGACGATATGGCACGAAAAACAGGAGCAGTGAATCGAAATAATTTGATTTTTGAATCTCAATCGGTACCAATAACAATTTGTCGAAATTCACTTCATCTAAGGATAATATTTTTCATATATAGAACACAATTTATTTCAGTATTTAATCAATATTAATTCTCGATTCGACTGAAGTCTGGCGTTTTTCTATATGTCGAAACCAGTTGCTGTTTTAAAAAGATTACCATCGACAAATAAATCGAATTCGTGCAAATCTTAATGAATGCTTAAACGAATCCACATTACAGGATATATTGATAAGCAAATATTAATAATAAAGAACCAAATGAAAGAAATGTCTAGTTCAATTTCAATAACTTTCTTATCTCTTTTCCTTAATTTTCGTTTTTATTTTTTTTTAATGAATTCTGCATGCTATTTTTTTGAATATTTTAAAGCATTGATTCAGAAAAGAAATCAAGTTAAACTCGTCTAAGTCGATTTTTGAAAGGTAAAAGTTGAGACTAACACATTGATTTGTATTTAAGACAACATTTAAGTCTATTATCGATTGAATGAGCAAAAGCATTTGCTTGTTTAAACAAGACTTCTGCTTTTCAAATATACGTTCTTCTCCTGATCCGTCCAAGGCATGTCGTAGGACGGCAAATTTACATATCGATCCATAGTCAAGTGCAACGTCGCTCCTGTTCCTGGGAGAAGTTCGACTTCCAGCCACTTATGGTTAATCGCGGTGATTTCTGTAGCAGTACCCGCTTCGTTTAATACATGCACCTCGTTGAATCGATGCTCTCCAAACGTACCGGCTTGAATGATAAGGGTGCGCTGTGCAAATAAGTCCACGTTGACCAGCTCTAAAGTGACTGAATGATTCTTGAGCTCTTTCACCAGCACAGCAATGGATTGTGGAAGTCCAGGACGTTTCCTTTCTGAGTCATAATAACGCATGCGCGCATGCTGTAGTCCTCCGTGAGATATATGCATCGGTCCGCCTAAGGTGAGTTGAACAAGGCTTTCCATATACACGGGGCACATTTCTTGCCAGACATGAATACTAGAGTAATCGCCTTCATTATATTGATCGGTCCAGTTTTGCGGATTTCCCGCTTCCGAGCGCATTCGCCTCAGCTGCTGTTCAATCAATCTGTAGTTGGCATCCAATATGCGCTGAGGGTAATCGGGATTAAGACCGCGAATATATTGAAACCATGGTTGCGTATTGCCAATGTAATGCTTTGTATCTCTTCCCGTCTTTTTATCACCGCCCGAAACTGTTGGAATGATTACCTGATTCCAATCATGATCCTTCGCAATACGGTCTATGCGCTCCAAGTCTTCGTCAGCCATGGAGATCGTCCATAGATAAATCGGATATTTCGGTGCTGGTTTGCGATAATCGGTCCAGCCTGCATCAAAGCGTTTGTACGGCACCAGCCATTGACTTTCATACTCCTTGCCTAGCGCCCAGTTCGCATCAAGTTGGTTTCGTGCAAAATCAAGCCGGCTCATATCTCCCGTTAAAAGCACAGCATTCATGCATGCGTTCGTTAACGGTTCAATGATCGTCACGAATCCATGTGGCCAACGCCATCCATAGTAACCACCCCACCATTTGCCGTCGTTATACTGTCCGATCTCACCGGTCAGCCCTACATTATCCGGAATAATTCCGCCATTTTGCCGGGTTCTCTCCTCCCAGGCCTCTAGATAATCCAGCACCCAGCTGCGATACTTCTCCTCACCGGAATACAGAAATGCATGGGTAACAAGTCCTGTTGCATTCAGGTTAAGTGGCACATCGCCGCGGGTCATCCGCTCATTCATCAACCGTATAATGTTGGTATATACTTCATCGTTAGACCAGGCGCATTTGCCACCGGTAAAATCCACACCGGGAATATCCTCATAAGGTGCCAAATAGTTATCCAGAATACCGCGATGGGTACTCCAATCCTCAGCAGTCAGCACAAATCGTGGCCCCTGGCTACCTGTTATCGGCGAGCGGATCAATTTGTGCATCGTGTCATAATTTTGCGCCTCTTCATCCTCTCCTATGTACATGTTGGCAAAACGCAATGCCCTCTGGCGATCCTTTAAGGTTGCTGGACCAGCAAGCCCAAGGAAATAAAAATACAAGTAACCCTCACCGTGATGCATCCAATCATAATAAGCATCAAACTCACGATGAATTTGCCCATATTCAGTCCATTGCCAGGTGATACCCTCCCAAATTTTGCGTGAAAGCCCGTGTAGCTCATCACTTCCGCCTAATATGTATAGTAGCGCCAGATTCATAAAGCCTTCATACGGATCGTCCGACCCGTCCATTCCCGGCCAATCGTTTCGCCAGATCAAGGTTCCGTCCGCTCGTGTGTACCGTGTTGCAAATTCAAACGCAGCCTTGTCCAATTGATCGAACAATAGCCGCTCCGTTAGCGCCCACTGTGGAGGAACCATCTGATTTTTCAACGAAATTCTGGTAAGTGATTGCGATACATCTTGTCCTGAAGTATGCAAACACATGTACTAATATCTCATGGCAGCATTTACTTGCAAAGTACTAAAGGAAGAAATATCAAACAGCGTAACATGACTATTCAAATGACTTAAGTCGAAGTGCATTGTGATCTCAATTAGCTGTTGGAACTTCATGTTTCTTAATAACCGCAGCGTGCCCGTTTTGCGGTTGGCTTGCTCGATAAATGTTTACTCAAAAACTGTACAGGCATATCTTTGAGAACTCCCACACACAACATGCTCCCATTTATGATCTCCAGGCCCATTTTCCTAGTCAAATAGATCACTCCAACAAGGGCTAAATATGGATTTTTCAGATTATGAAGAGCTTTTTCACCATTTTTAGTTCTTGAAATATTTCCTTCTGAAAACCTTAGTCGAAATTGAAACTCGAATGCGAATTTGGAAAAAGCCTAAAAAAACTGAGTATTTTCTATAGCCTGAACCGACCTTCAATACATACTACTTCAACTGATGTATTTTTTCATGATGATTCCAAATATGTGCTTGGTTTTGAATTTTGAGTAAGATTTTCCGATGAAAATATTTTTATAAGTGAAGATGGTGGACAAAGTCTTGATATTATGGAAAATCTCTATTTGGTGACTGTTTGGTGGCGTGGCGGTGTGTGGGTGATGCTGAACGTAGCAAGAGTAACAGAGGTAAAGACGACAGTTTCCAGCTACCTCAGACTTAGAACCAAAAATCTTTTCAAACCTTGCACAAACATTGCGTCAATTGCAAAGTACAATTGACCACTTTCCGGCAGTCGCTTTCTATAATAAAATAATGCAACATGTAGGGAATCATCAGGGCTATAACTGAGATTATTTCGAGGTTTGCAAACTGAAAGTAGAAATCATAGGATTGCAAATGCTTAACAAATAACTACGTTTCTCATGAGCTCTATCGAATGAGAAATTGCTTGAGAATATTGGATACTAAATCGCCAAGTTAATCAAGAAATACTGATTCTTCGTAGAAAAAATATGAAAAGTGGGAGCGTTCCTTATGAATTCTTCTGTTCCTTGAAACATCACTCTCTTTTTCATTTCTTCTCAAGTTACATTTTTATATTTGAACGTATAATTTGTTAAACTTATTTTCAGTCAAATCTAACTTTTGCCTATTAATAGCTATACTCAATGTGGTGCTCGATTATTTCTCAGTCTGATCATGAAACAAAACCTAACACTTTTCAGCAGATTTCTGTAGTCATGGTTTTCCAGCGTAGCTAGGTTTCAGGTAAAAAATCGAAAGATGAAATGACGATGATGTATAAGAAGGCAAATCGATCTGTTTTTATTTTGGATATTAAACGCATTCGGTTTTTATACAGAATTGTTACGCCTCGTTTCCAGTCCGTTTTGATAGATCTCAAGGCTATTATCAACATCATATAAGATCGGGATAGGGTTAAGATTCAATGCAGATTATGAACCTCATGTCGATTTTGAAACTTAGGACAATTAGGATGTTTTATATATCAATCTATCGAAAACCTTCTACTGAGATTATAATGTAAATCTAACATCATTCAGCTCAATGTTTTTGACTAGCGAGACAAAGTATGATTTAAAAGGACATCTCAAAAACTTATGATTACAGACAATACCTACGCAATTCAAATACCATGAAGGCTTTTTAAGTTGAAAAGCTTTCGTATTATACGTTCTAAAAGTATCGCAGTCAAAAGGTTGCATACCATAGTTTCAGTTTTTCTTGTCTCATCTATAGTACACAAAGATGTTCACCAATATGACACTCAAATGAACTGAGCTTGTTTTTCTCTTCAGGTATTTACAATCACTCTAAAATCAATTTTAGATATTACATTACTACTTTTACATTTCGGAATTTTCCTATGCAAAGTTCATTGCTACTGCAATAGAGATCGCTGTACATCCTACAATAATCACATCTCCTTCTTCATGTTATCTTTGAAGCTTTTACATTTTACAGAAAGAAACATAGCATTCGAGATGACCAATTTCTAGCGTAAATTAATTAACGACCACTTCAAATTGATTTACTTAGCGACTGATGTTAAAAGAAAAAAGAAAGACAGACATCACTCGATTCCATAATATCGACGATGAACGGGTCACAGGATTGTTCATGTGTGTCTTTTCAAATGATTGATTTTGAGTTCTGTACACTCAATTCGTGTGAAATAAGTCTAGAATATTGTGAAGAAGTTTTGCTAAAAGTTTTTAGCCTTGCTTCGTGAAATTTTGGCAAGTATGTATCAAGCAAACGTCAAAAGTAACTCGTATCTTCGAAAGTTCTTCCTGACTCTTTGTTCCATATATTCAACCATCTTTGTTAGGAAGAAATTGCCAAAATGTAGGGTCTGTCGAAGAGCTCTTTTCGATTTTTTTTTGTGACGAGGAAAGAAACCACGATTCGATACTCTTAAAAACGGTTTCAATAATTACGAAATTACGAAACTTTGTGAAGAATCGAAGTTGTGATCCTTTGTCTTCTCAAAAAAAAAATCTAAAAGGAGCCTTTCGACAGATACTGCATTCCAGCATGCTCTTTCAAACAAAAAAGTAAACATATGAAATTGACAGGCAAGAAGAATATTTGAAGACAAGGCGAAGTGCCCTTGGCCTTTGTATGAGGCATATTTGTCAATAGTCTCACGACATATAGCTAAAAAGAAACTTTTAGCACAACTTTTCCACAGCAACTATGACATATCCTAGAAATCTCATGCTATTAAAATGTTTATTGTCCAAAATCAATCATCAGGAGATAAAGCCTTCATGTTAGGTGTGAAATATTTCAACTAAAACATTATCTACTTAAAGTTAAGATGATACGTGATTGACATCACGATAATGCTGTTTCGTGCAACTTTCTTTTAGGTGAAACGCTGTCTATTTTTTGAAAACAAAAGTATACCTATAAACTTCATTGGGAACTATGAAGGTCGAACACGTTCACTTTTCTATATGAATTTCGAAATCTCAGAATTATGTTTAGAGAGGCCTCTCAGTTAAAGTTCAAAAAAAAACCTTATCTTGGAAACGTAAATGTTTTCTAGCCGAGAAAAGTTCATTGATGTGATATTACCGTAATGCAAATCACTTATCTACGTTATATGTAAAGAAAAAAAATCTCGAACTTATTCTCCTATCAACGGTTAACTGGCCAATGGATGATTGTTACTAGCAAACAATATGAAGCGAATCATCTAGATTTTATGTACGCTAAATGATTAAGTAATTGATCTTTGCTAACACTGAGAGCTCTGAAGATATTCGAGCTACGAGAAAATATCGATTGAGGTTAGGATAAGTCGTTATATATAGATTCAGCGTAAGAATGAGGGAACAGAACAAGAATTAGCATAAGGATATATATATATATGAATAGATTAAAACTTAGTGTAAGGAGCTGAAGTAAGTAGGTTATCATTCTAAATGAACGCATCAGTATAAATAGTGACTCAATAGCGTGGCAATGCAATCCTTAGGAAATTGAGACTACGAAACCATATTTTTACGAAATCTAAAAAAGGTTTAGATTTCGTTGCAAAAGTCGGGCCTTTTTTAGATTTCATATAGCCCTTCTTTGTCAGTAGAGTTGTATGGTCACTTGATCTACTACAGTTATGGGTGAAGTGCATTCTTTTCTTGACATCAATGAAGCATTGAATTGCCAAGAATATTTGTACGTGAGCTCTTTCATAACGCAGCTGTTCGATTAACCTAGGATACATGAAAGAAAACAAAGAACACACTTGTAGAAGTAAATTAAGTATTCTTTAAGATACAGAAGGCAAATTTACATTAGAAAAGTCGTCTCTATCTTAACTCTTTTTAACAATCTTTCAACTGTTTTGTATAAATATAAAGAATACATACGTATACCAACCGATATAGTCTTCGTGCATAATTTCAGTGGAACAAGCTATGCATCGGTCTGTAGTGAGTTTCTTTTCGTCTTTGGTGTATGTAATGGTTAGGGGAGAAGGCGAAACATGCGTGCTAGCTATATCGTCCATCGTATGAGTCGAGCAAAAGAATTCAAGCTAGAAGATAAAGCCAAGATATGAAAGAAAGAATGACACAGTAAAGGAGTGTGATATAATACACAAACGACATCATTAGTCGAAACTTTGACAAATCCTTCATGTGCATCAACCTCTCAAAAAAAAAGTAATATAATAGTCGGCATTTCTGTTTTTGCAAAATTATGGTCTCTAAGCATGGGTTAATCGAAGCAGCCACAGCGTAGAACAAGGGCTATTGTCACTAAGGATCAAAGTAAAATGTGTACCATTTTTTTGTTTCTTTGCTTACCATCGATCGACCAGATTGACTGGACAGTAATCCATAATATATAAAAACCTTCCATCAGTTTACGGTAGATCAACATTGTCTCTGCTCCTTTCGATAGTAAGATGTCACCACGCTCAACTATGGAAGGTATGGACGTGTGATTGTGGAGAAGATAAGACTATCACTTTCATCCACCCACATGTGTACATCCCCACTGTTTCATTGTTGAAACTTTGAATTCTCAAGTAAACTCGGTTTAAGTGACAAAGTGTCTCTAGGTTGTTGTAACGATTATTTGGCTCTATTCATGAATTTAATGTCAGGTCGGTTTTCCATTGTTTGATTTTTCAGTGAATAACCAAATGTGAGTGGAAGAATCAGTAAAACGATCATATTTCGAGCTCAAAGACCCGTGGGCATGAGCCATGTTACATTTTTTTCTGATTTTATTGAGCCCTTCTTGTGGGTTCAATATAAAGTCAAACGAGAAATTGCAGTTTTGATATTTTGTTTGTAGGTAGTCGTCAAAAGGTAACTTCATTAAAGATGACTTGTGAGTTAGATGTACCATAATCTATTGTGCTTATGCTCATTTATAATGGCACACTGGATCCTACATCCACTTCCCAGATTCAAGTGAATAACTTTGGCAAAGCTCGATCTAAAATTGTAGACGGTTTTCGGAAGAGAATGAGGCTGTTTTTTGCATGTGATGCTTCGAAATGTCGTCTAATTGAGCTAAAAATTACGGAGCACGCCTATTTCTGCATGAGAAGATGTGGGTGAAACCAGAAACATTAAAATGAGTTTTTTTTTGAAAATTTATCCTGCCAGTATATTCAATGGTTCTTACGTGGACATTCTTAATACAGCATGACCTTTATTTCATTATTAATTAATAAATTATATAATTGAATAGAAATCAATCTGTTATAATCGATTTATTCATCTGATCCATTATCATTCTCATCTCTTTTATACTCTTTAAATGTTTGAATTGCTTTCAAAATATAGAGACCATAATTAATTGGTTCATGTTTTGGTGGGTTTTCTTTACTTATAGCTGTCGAGAGAGCAACAATGGGTGTTGTATAACATGCAGATAAAAAGAAGAGTATTGATAATCTTTCTTCGTTGAGTAGTGTAACACGATGATTAATTGCTTTTCATAGACCATTCGTCAAACGTTCGAGACATCTCTCGGTATTAACAACAAATGCATACGGAACAACGTCAACATTTATCCATTGCTTTGGATTATCTAGCTGAACTTGTAAATCACTTATCTGATGTTGATATAGAATCGTCAGAATAACATTATCACAGCGTGTTTCACATCGAAGTGATTGTGCATCTTCACCAATTAATATTGGCATTGAATTATCGCGTTTTGGATAAAAATTCAACCGTAATGCTGATAAAGTATCAACATTGCCCTCTGTTGTATCATTAATTAATTTATCAAAATAATTTTCATTCAAATCAAATGCTAATGCTATCCCCCCATACATTATTGATGTTGATAAGCGCCTTTCGGTTGAAACCTACCACGATTAATCAAGGCCGATTACTGTATACGATCGTGACATTCTAGTTTCAAAATTCTCCCTTTTTCCAGAACTTTCTGACCAGAGTCTATGGAACTAAGTGCCGAAGTGATTGACGTGAGTTTATTTGATCTTTTTCCTGCTTTTAAAAATATATAAAAACAACTTATCGTCTCTGTCGATACTCAATTTCTCGCTTTGTGTTATGTAATTATGCTGGTGATAGCCATCGGCCATTATACATCGCTACTGAGACTGATGTATTCTTTCTTACTTGTCTGTCCGTGTATATTACATTATCTTATCTACTTTTATGGTTTATACTACATTCCTTATTATCTTTTGCTCTTCGGCTCCCTTCTCTTTCGCGATGCACTGTCTTTGAAGAAAAAAGAAACCTCATCGGTATGTTACAATATGAGAAAAATAGAGCGTGTTTTGAAAGAGAAGATATATGTATCGACTATGTTTTTCTCGTTTTTGGTGTTGAACTGATAAGGATCAGAAGATTGAACTGAAGTTGAGTAAAAGTCATTAAAAGTAGTCTCTAGCTTTCTTCGTAGTGCGTAACTTGATTTATTATACGAACGGATGAACGAGTCATCATTTTATGAAAGCTGGGTCAAGTGGCGACTTAAATTCAAGTCATTCTTAAGACACAATGATTCAACAAGAAAATTAATTAGGTTGTGAAGTGAGGGTGTAGATGGATAGTAAACCCGCACTGATACCGATACGTACATCCATTCACACCCATACGTCTACACCCACCCAACATTTAATTATTATTTGAAAAACGCTTCTTGTTGATTCGCCTTGATCTTTTAATTAGATACATTGAGCTTCGTTAAAAAAAGCCTTTACTAAATGGAATAAAACCTGTTTTCCGAAAAACATTCTTTTTATTAGATAAGTAGGTTAAATTTTTATCTAATCCTTAGTTCAATAATCACTATAATCATTTATCCGAACTGAAATAATTATTGTGAGGTTCAGATTGATTTTATTGATGAAAGAACGAACAAATGAATCGATCTTCGTTCACTTTTCTATCTTGGAAGGTAATCTATAGAGTTTTTCCCATACATCTCTGAAGATTGTTGGCAGGAGAAAAGTATTAGACAAAACATTCCAATACTTATATGGTCATATATTCTAATTATATAGAAAATTAATCATCAATCATATTTCTTGTTATACTATTTCGTGACACGGATGATTGTATGACGAAAGCTATTGTTTTATTGTTTTCGTAAATTGTTGTTTTCAAATTTGTCAAATGATATATTACAAGAAAAGTTTTAATCTTCAATTTCTCATAGATGATTAGTTTATGTAAAGATTTGGTTGACTAACGATGTTATTGTTGAGTAACGCCGCAATGGCTAATGGTGATAATTTATCAGCACTCTGAAAAAAAGAACATTCGGTCTATTAAAATTTTATATGGAAATAAAGTCAACTTACAATTGTTTTCATTTTTAACATTGAACTAACACGGTTATTTATATAGAGAGAATTTTTTATAAAATTACTTGAAATCATCTTAAATTTACCTGTTGATTCTGTTTCTTTTCAAAATAACAAATGAAAATCAGAAGATCTAAGCCAACAAGGGTAGTTGCAATATACATTATTACAACTGATGGTTTCTAAACGAAATAAAATATCTATCAAACGACTGAAGAATAAGAAAAAACCTACTTCAATGATCATCTGTTGAAACCGGCCAGATCCTTCTTTGACTCACTACATAAATTAAGTTAGGTTTCTGCTTTACAATTATAGCGCTTTTGTGAAACATTATTCTTAACGACTGTTTAAGTGTACAGCGAGAAAATTTATCCTTATCACTACAGCTTGCTTCAAAGATCGCGCCAAATATGTCTATCTTCTTTTAACCTATTGACAGAGATTTCCATAGGAATGTAAATGGTTAATGGATTTTCTGACATGCTGGTTTTTAACCTCATCATGTTCTGTCATTTAGATGATGAGACTTTCACAAGAGAGAAAAGTGAAAACTTCGTATTTCTGCGTGCTTGTAGATTAAGCGAAACCTATCCCCTTTGTAGCTTCTTAACTATGTAGAGTATGCTATTAACATGAGTCGGATGATTTGTTAATCAGAATATCATGTCAGAATTCGATTGCAAGAAACTCAGCAAAACGCAATATAATCGACCGAAGCTCAACAAAACTTGCACAAACTCTTACTAAAAAATACATCGAACTAGCAGTTCAGACGGTCGCAAATACTTAATCTAGATAGTAGTTTTCTCGTATTCAACTTGTGTCTTATACGCACCTGTCAAAATAAACAAAAAGCTGTGATCCTAGTCAGACAAGACCCCTTTAAAAAGTGTGGTAAAATTTTCTTTTAACGCCTTTAACTATGTTTGAGACATGTGAGCGAGTGTCAATACGTAAAATTTGTCTAAATTGATGTATCTTTACTCGTTGGCATGGCAAATATGACTAGTTTTACCGCATTCAAAGGCGCCAACAGCTACTAACACTAAATGATTGTTTAAGAAAGCATATTCTTGGCGAATATTTTTTTTGAACGCATTTCAAACATTCAACAATAACTCGTTATTTCTTGCTTTTCCTAGGGAATGAAACGATTTTGTACAACTTTGTATTATGAGATTCGTTAAATTTCAGGATCTTTATTTCGGTAAAGAATGCTTATACAAACAAACGTGATGTGAAAACCCAAATTTAAAGAATGACACGTTACTTTTTAATCAATTACAAAAAAAGAAGGATATTCTTAATGACATTTGATTACTCTTGTTCTTTATATCGGAAAGATTATGGCAATTTTGATAATCTATTTGTTTCGCTTGTTCATTAATAATTTTTCTCAAAGTTTCAATTTGATTCTGAACTATTTTCTACAGGGCGAAGTTATCATTTATTTTTTTTTCTTTTGTATTTCTAATACTTATGTGAGGATAGAAATTTCCAAGGGCTTTTTTCTTTGGTTTATGATTATCTGTATAATATCAAGAATACCGTCATCAATTGAGCGTGAAAGAAAGATGTTTGTTACATGATTAATATTCTAATCACATTAAAAGATTTATTATTAATTTATTTGGCCATCGACTTCTCTTAGATCTATTGAAATTATTTTATTTTTGTTTGAATGTTGATACGCATTGAAACTTGTAAAGATTCGACAATCAAAAACGGGACCAAAATAGTAATTAAAAATGACATATTATCTATGTTCAACATTATTAGAAGAAAAAAAAAGTCTACAATGATATAACGCACAAGTAACAATGCTTTTTTAATCACCTCATCAATGAAAAGACTATGTTGATTGAATAGAATTGATTGAAACATAACGGTCTGTTTGCCTTCTCTGTTAATGTTAAGATACGTTTATATTTATTATGATAATAGAAAAATTTTTATGTTTCTCTCTGCATCTGCTGATTTTATTGAGACGAGGAGAATAAATAGGTAATGCTTCAAAAGTGAGAGTATTTCATTTCATTTTTCTTCTACTCTATTGTGCAGTTAATATCGTACATTGTGCATTAGTCAATGTTACGCAAAAAATCACATGTTTTACTACCTTTTTTTGTCAATGTATTAAAATAAAGTTTACAACACACTCGAGATAATAATTCTCCACCAGAGAAGCAAATAAAAATAAAGATAAATATTTTACAATGGAGACATTGAAATAAAAAATGCCATTTATGAGTTTTATTTTTCCGATATCAGTTGACATTGTGATGTTAAGTGTTATCAGTCCTCAACTCTTCAAAATAATTCATTGAATTGATTACCGTAGTTCTGAATAATTTTTATAGGAGAACTACTGAGACGTATTTTTTCAATCATCTACTTTATACATTGAGGATTTATTAATTGTGATCATATTTCAGCGCCTTCACACTGCTCGTATGCATGTATGTACTGAAGAAGTATAGAAGATTTATCTCTAAATCAACAGACACTTATTCAAAAATTCCAATGAATCTGTAAAATATATGTCTCTATAGCTATTGTTTTTATGCAATCACATCGACATCCTCAGAATGCATATCAGGTTCGTAAAAGATCATTTTGTCTTTACATTATTGATGTTAGTTTTCTCGTTCATTTCGGTAAACTTTTCATTTAATCATTGATTCTATGTATGACAATATCATTTTTCTCTTTCATTGATAATAGTAATCAAGTCTTTTTTCGTAGTCATTCATTTTTATTCATAAATGGCGGACGTATTCTTTGATAATTTACTACATTCAAACATTACTAATGATGTCAGTCCTTTGTCTTTCTATTTACTATGTACAACAGAAAAGAATCGTCATGTTTTAGTTTTTCTGTTCACGTTCATTGAGAGAAGGGACAAGCAAATAGTTATAGTTAGATGTCATTAATAAGTTTCGATATTGTTGCTTGCATGAAAAGTATGTGTCGTCAAATATATCTTAATTCAGAGAGTTTGTTCATGCCAATCAGAAAACTGCATGGACTAGATCAATGGAAATTATTTCTATTACTTATTAAGAAACTTGACCTAGGGTTATTTGACATGAACAATTTGAATCTGAAGTTAGCTTTTCATCTTATACTAATTTTTAAATATTTTCTGAAAAGCATGACCAACTGTTAATTTGTATGAATGATTCAAATTGGCAGTGCGACTTTACTTAAATATTAGTAATTGATATATAATTACTAAAGAAATAATTATATTTAATAAGTTTATCAATAATTTGTGAAAAACTTAATCGAAGATTACTTTACATGGAGAATTCGAATTCAAGATTATTTTTTACTCTTATATTAATATTTATTTATTTTTAAGAATTCTTTTATTAAAATTTTATCATTATTTTCTCAATTTTCTAAAAGCCTGCTCTTTCTTGATCGTTTATTATGAGCAAAAACTCATTGATCTAATGAAAGACGAAATTCAGTATAAAATTTCGACTAATCACAAAAAAATCATCCAAATAATTGAAAAAAAATCAGCGATTCGAAAACGATCACTTGACTGGTTATACAAAATGAACTGAACGGTTGTATAAAAATATAGATTAGTTTTAAACTCATTTTTCTTGACCGCTACACTTCTGATTTAATCCATTAGTGTCAAAAATTAGATAGCCCGTTAAGAATTCAAACTAACAGTTGATTGTACTGTTAAACATTAACGTAGATCCGATTCAATAATACTTTTTTGTTAAAAGAGTTTCTATATTCAAATTCAGAGAATCTACTTGATAAGAAAACTGAAGGAGCACGCATGATTTTGTTGAATATAATAAAATCTAAACATTGTAGTATTCCAGATTTACTTGAAACGTTAAGTTTAGAGTTTTCATCACCCCATTTGAACCTTTCTTATAAAAAGCTTTTCAATATCTCTTACTTTCTTTTGTGAAAGACATGCCGTTCTTTTCTAGACAATTAACCATGAATATTTTTGGGTTTAAGGGCCTGTCCCTTTTCCGACCCCCAAAATTCACTTTTTCCAATTTCGATTTTTTGTATCTAAAACTCCTCTATCGAATGGCATATGACCGAAAAGTTTCATGTTTATTTAGATTCTTGAAAAAAACAACTTTTTACAGGTCTGTCGTGTTATAAAGGTCTATACTAATATAGTTATTTAATCCTAGAGGTTGCAATCCATGGAGCTGAAATCTATTGTGTGGCAACTAGGACTAAATCAGAGTGTATATGTTTTTCTTTCTCTTGAAATAACGTTCGGATGATTTTTGGTAGATCTTAGAAAATTTGCTTTAAAGGAAAGAAACATATTTTTTGACAGGGACTTCCAGTGTTTCAGTTCTCCTAAGCGAGAGAAACAATATTTTTTCAAGAAAAAAAAATACACAACCCAATTTGATTCTAGTTGCTACAAACAAAACATTATTTGAACGCATGATGCTGATTACGCTAGTAGAATAAGATGGTCATATGAGAAGAATGTTTTTTCACATATTTTATAACAATAGGTTGGTTAGAATCATACTTTTTCGACTTGGATAATGTTTTCTACTTGAATGATTCTTAGGTTTATTCTTCTACAAAATAGAATGAAGTTTAATAACTACTGTCCTAATGAAGGACGGCAATACAATACTCTTATTTCACTAGTCAAAATGAGGAGTAACATCAATCATTACTTAGATGTGGTAATGAGATCAAGTATCATTCGAACACAGCACACAACTTCGACATTTTCATATTTTTACTGGAATTCATGCTCACTGATTTACTTTCTTTTTCAGATGAAACTCGTCTTTTCTCGAGCAATTTTATTCATTTGACTACAGAATTCTTCGAAAGATGGTTTGTAATCTAGCTCGCTGCTTCAAACGTTTAATTGTTATAATTTTATTAACTTTTGCTTCTGTTGAAATCTACCTTCTCATACGAGAAAAGGAAACAGTAATAGAATCTTCATCTTTATTAATAAAAACTGAATTCGAACATATATCATACAATCTCGAACCATTTACCATTCCTCTGCCTCATTTCGTGGATGATCAAGCCCGTGATTGGTTTCTGAATTCTACTTATTATGCAATGTATTCGAATCAATGTCCGAAAAATGATTGTCAAGCACATGGTTTTCTCTTTGATGCTCTTGACGAACACCGTAGTGTGCATATCGATTTCGTTAAAAATGGTGTGTATGCGAACGATGATTGTGGTTTTCGGTACGGTGATACTGCTGTCTTACGGACTTTTAATGCAACTAATCATGTAGACGTTCTTTATGATGCAGCATTTATTTATACAGTACCTGATGGCTGGAGTTTCCAACATTTTCTCGATGGAGTCGGACCGAAACTATCTCATTCCTATGTCTATTTATATAAATATCGTGATGCAAAAGTACTGATACAGAAAGGTATTCGATTCGATCGATCAGTGAAAGAAATTTGGGAAATGCTCGGTAAGTTTATCATCTCAAAGAAAATTCAAATTTACTAAATATATTTCAGGTGTAAAAGAATCGAATCGATTGATACATTATAAGGCTGATACAAAGGTTGGTGCTCGACTTCTGATAAATCCTTGTCGAACACCAGCAACTCATCCTCGACTTTGGCAAGACGCTCGTCACATGTATTGGTCACTCATTAATCTATCAGAATTGAATGTTATATCTTCTAAAAAAAATCTTATTTTCTTACAAAGAACAGCTAGCAACGCAATGAATAAAGGTCGTCTTATATTAAACGAAAAATTATTGATTGATAGTCTTGTTGAATATGCATCAAAACATTCTTTGAATTACATACAATATGATCATTCGAAAGATCATCGTCATATCCGACATCAAATAGAATTGTTTTATCACGCAAAGATCATTATCGGTGTGCATGGTGGTGCTCAGTCCAATATGAATTTCGCTCCATCAGGAACGACAGTTATTGAAGTGATGCCCTATCGATCACAGGCAAGTAGGGTGCCTGTCGTTTGTCAGATGCCCAAATCCAATAAACCAGAACCATGTGTCGGTTACATTTACTATGCACAATCTTGCCTACTCAATCAATCTTATTGGATTTTGCCGACGGTAGTTAACAATGATGGAAATATTAATATTGATTTGACTCGAGTCAATGCAATTCTGAATTTGTTAATCTAAATTATAATCAGCACTAGCTCAAAATCATTTCTCTAGAAATAATGCATCAACTACTTGTTTCAAGAAATATATTAAGAAGTCATTTCTTTATGTGATAAAATCCTACAGCTGCGGCAAAAATTATGAGTAGGATACCGATAACGGTAAAATTTTCGTTCTTTATGAGTTGAAAAAGTTTTATTATAAAGTCATCAGATCTAGGAAAGAACAAGTCAAAACGTTTACTATTTATTTTTGTGAAACAGCATACGCTAGGTTCAGTTTTTACTTTTACAGATGTCATTTACACATGTTCTTTGTTATTTCATTTTTTGAAAGTGATTACGGCAATTATTGAGCTTTTCTCTATTAGATTAGATTATTTCGTTTGCACTGTATACTACGTTTATCTTAAAATGTGTTCTTTCTGTCACCTTTTTTTTTGAGAATTTTAGAAGATTCTTTTTTATTCCCTCTCTATATACATACGTTTTCTCTTCGAATGATTCAAGAAGAATACTGATTAAAAAAAGCTTGTTAGCGCAGCTCCTGCGGAGCTGAAATGTGGAACTCACGTATACCTTTAACTTTGTTACCTGACGCATCATCTGTATACTGACCCATGTCGTGAGAATCACCGCGATTTTCGCGATTTTCTAAAAAATTGGCGTGAAATCGTGATTTATCGTATTTCTTTCAAAGATCGACGATTATATCAGATTTTATCGCGATTATGGGAGAAGAGCTGATTTTCAAAAATCATTGATAAATCATGACAATTATTCATTCACCGTTTTGTTATGAACACACATGGATATATAAGCAACGCCGTTCAATGCATAACAAATAAGTTTTCGAAATATACTTTTCTGATAAATTATTTCTTGGTTATTTTTAATCAAAAAAATGCCAATCCCGATCCATGATCTGGAGAGGACTATACTGAAGCGGTCTGATAAGAATCGGACCAGCTCGAGATTGGACAGATCGAGCGATCTGATCGGCTTGGATCTTGAGAAAAAAAAATGAATTAAATTCAAGAAAAAATCCAAATATGTGTCTCCCAAAGAACCAATGAAATAGTAGAAAATATCAGTAAACAGACGGTTAAATCTTGCATAAAATCACGATTTATCGTAAAAATCGCCGAAATAATCGGGAATAATCGGCGATTCTATCGCGATTCAGCTCACGATTATCGTTTCGATGAATCGGGATTAATCGGCAATTTTTAGCCGATTCAAAGGACATGGGGAAAGACTTCTCGTCAACTATAGTTGTTTTCCTTGAGAATCGATGAAAAGAGCAGGAATTTATTATTTATTTGTATATTAAAAATATATATTAAAAAAGAAAATATTGCTTTTTCATTTAAGTGCGCTCGATTTCATTTATAATTATTGCTATATACTCGATAATAATCTTTTTTTTTTGTTTTCTGATTTGAAGTTATTTTTCTCCACCATCGAGTATATGATGAATACGGTTGTTGCAGTCTATTTTGAGGGGGGGGGGGGGGGGGG
>CAJNOP010000209.1:95451-134144 GCA_905250075.1 Rotaria sp. Silwood1
ATAATAGTAGTCTCGAAAAAGAAAATCGATAAATGCTTGCGATTTAATGTCATAGTTTTTTTTTTAATATAGACACTAAACAGATCACCGAATGGTTGTACTTTCGAGAAGACTTGCTGAGGAGCAACACCATCTGTCGAAAGATATCGATGGATTTGGTGTAAAGGAAACCAATCGAAGTTTGATTGTTCTTGCGTAGTCTGTTATTGTGTGTCAGGTTTTATTTAGAATATTTCAACACTGAAGGGAAAATGTGGGGTAAACTTTAATCTATTTTCGTGTTTCATTCAATTCATACGTCATTGGTAAGATTCTATCGTCGTATACTAAGACTGTTGTAGTATAGATGTAGTTATGTCATTTGTAGTATTGAGTTTAAAGTAATGAAATGGTTTCCTTAAATTCACAAATAGTTGATTCGATGGCGCCACATCATAATGTGAATCGGATACAATTCGGAATTTTATCTCCCGATGAAATTCGACGAATGTCAGTGACAAATCCACCGATTGAATATGCAGATTTATTTGAAGAAGGAAAAGCAAAAATTCAAGGTCTTATGGATCCACGACAGGGTCCACCTGATCAATATTCAAAATGTCATACTTGTACTGGTTCTTATATTGAATGTCCAGGACATTTTGGTCATATTGAATGTCAGTATTTATTTCTTTGTAGGGTTAATTAAATACATAAATTCTATTGATCTCTGATAGTGATCAAGCCCATATATAATGTTGCTTTCCTATCGAAAATATTGAAAATTTTACGATGTATTTGTTTTCATTGTTCGAAATTATTGGTCGATCCAAATGATCCAAAAATACTTGATATTATTAAAAAAACGAAAGGGCAATATCGTCAACGTCTTGCTTATATTTTTGATGCATGTAAAGAACGAAAAATTTGTCGAGGTTTGAGTTTTAATTTGTAGCTTTATTTTATTTGATTTTATTTGAAGGAGCTACGAATGAAAACGATGTAACAATGAATGATTCAGATGGTTGTGGAAGAAGACAACCAAAATATCGTCAATCAGGTTTAGGTTTAACAATTGAATGGGAAGAAACATTAAATGAAAATGAAGAAACGCGATCAAAATTATCAGCTGCACGCGTTCTAGAAATATTTCAAAAAATTTCTGATACAACTTGTGAAGTTCTCGGCATGAATCCTCAACAAACACGACCTGATTGGATGATTCTAACTGTTTTACCAGTTCCTCCTATGTGTGTTCGTCCATCAATATCATCATTTGACGATTTAATTCATTGTCATAATGATTTGACATACAATTTAGCAAAGATAATTAAAGCAAATAATATTTTACGTGAACGTGAACAACGTGGTGCAGCTTCACATATCATTGAAGAAGATTTGGAACTTCTTCAATATTATTGTGGAACTTTAATTAATAATGATCTGTCTGGAATACCAAAATCTTGTCAGAAAAGTGGAACACCATTGAAATCTATAAAAGAACGATTAGAAGGTTCATTATTTTTATTTTATTATCTATATATATATATATATGTAGAAGTTTTATAATTTTTAGGCAAAGAAGGTCGAATTCGAAAAGATTTATTGGTTAAACAAGTTGATTTTAGTGCGAGGACAGTAATAACACCAGATCCAAATTTATCAATTGATCAAGTTGGTGTACCACGTACAATAGCACAAAATTTAACTGTACCTGAAATTGTAACACCATTTAATATAAATTGGTTAAAAGAATTAATTTGTCGTAATGCAGCTAAAAATATAATATTGAATACAGGTGAAATAATTGATCTTCGTTGTCATCCAAAATCATCTGATATACATTTACAATCTGGTTATATTGTTGAAAGATTTATGATAGATAATGATTTAGTTGTACTTAATCATCAACCAACAGTCCATAAAATGTCAATGATGGCACATCGTGTTAAAATTCTTCCATGGTCAACATTTCGATTAAATGTATCTTTAACAACACCATACGATGCTAGTTTTGATGGTGATGAGATGGATTTACATTTACCACAATCAATTAAAGCTAAAGCTGAATTATCTGAATTAATGATGGTACCACGTTTGATAATAACACCACAATCTCATCGACCTGTGATGAGTATTGTACAAGATACATTAATAGCTGTTTGGAAAATGACTAAACGTGATGTATTTATTGAAAAAAATGATTTTATGAATTTATTAATGCATTTACCATCATGGGATGGACATATACCACAAGCAGCTATATTAAAACCAAAACCATTATGGACTGGTAAACAATTATTTTCATTAATTCTTCCACGTGAAGTTAATTGTATACGTACAAATAGTCAACATCCATATGATGAAGATAGTGGACCGCATAAATGGATATCACCTGGTGATACAAAAGTTTTAATTGAAAATGGACGTTTATTATCAGGTATATTATGTAAAAAAACTTTAGGTACATCAACTGGTTCATTAGCACATATTGTTTTTATGGAATGTAGTCATCAAATAGCTGCACAATTCTATCATCATATCCAACTTGTTGTTGATAATTGGTTAATGCTAGAAGGACATTCATTTGGTATAGCGGATACAATAGCTGATCGACAAACATATGAAACAATTCAAGCAACAATTATAAAAGCAAAAAATGAAGTTAATAAAGTTATTGAAAGAGCACATCGTGATTCATTAGAACCAATACCTGGAAATTCTTTAAGACAAACATTTGAAAATATGGTTAATAGTCTTCTAAATAGTGCTCGAGATAATACGGGTTTATCAGCACAAATATGTTTATCTCCTTTTAATCAATTTAAAGCTATGGTTGTTAGTGGTGCTAAAGGTTCATCTATAAATATTTCACAAGTAATAGCTTGTATTGGTCAACAAAACATTGAAGGAAAACGTATACCATTTGGTTTTAAACATCGTACATTACCACATTTTATTAAAGATGATTATGGACCTGAGGCTAAGGGTTTTGTTGAAAATTCCTTTCTACAAGGTTTAACACCAGTTGAATTTTATTTTCATGCTATGGGTGGACGTGAAGCTTTTATTGATATAGCTGTTACACCAGCTGAAACTGGTTATATACAACGACGCTTAATTAAAGCTATGGAATCTCTTATGGTTAAATATGATGGTACTGTAAGAGATGAAAATGAACACATAGTTCAATTTATATACGGTGAAGATGGTCTTGCTGGTGAAAATATTGAATTTCAAACAATTATATCATTAAAACCATCAAATCAAGTATTTGAACGTTTATGTAAATTTGATTTATCATCTGATGAAATGTATTTAAGAAAATTTTTAACTGATGATGTTATTAGAGATTTATATACAGATGAATCATTACAATTATTAAATGATGAATGGAAACAATTAAATGAAGATCGACATAATATAAGACAAATATTTCCAACTGGTGATACATCGAAAATAGTTTTAGCTTGTAATTTAGAAAGATTAATTTATAATGCAAAGAAAAAATTTTCTATTTCAAATTATACAAAATCAAATTTATTACCTAGTCAAGTTATTCAAGGTTTAAAAAAATTAATACAACATCTTATTATTGTTAGAGGTAAGAATTTTTCTCATATAACAAAAAAAAAAAAATTTCTTTTTTTCTTTTTTCGAAAAAAAAAAGGTGATGATCGTTTATCACGTGAAGCTCAATCTAATGCAACAATGTTAATGAATATTTTATTACGTTCATCATTATCATCTCGTCAAGTTCTTGATGTTCATCGTTTAACAGCTGAAGCATTTAATTGGCTTTGTAGTGAAATTGAAACACGTTTTCAACAAGCACAAGTTCAAGCTGGTGAAATGGTTAGTGTTTTAGCTGCACAATCAATTGGAAAACTAGCAACACAAATGACATCAACTATATTACATTATACTGCTGTTTCAGGTAAAAATATTACATTAGGTATTCCACGTCTTAAAGAAATAATTAAGGTTTCAAAAAAACCTAGAACACCATCATTAACTATTTATTTAACTGGACAAGCAAAAAATGATGTTGAAAAATGTAAAGAAGTATGTTGTCGTATTGAACATTGTACATTAAGAAAAGTAACAACTAATACAATTATTTGTTATGATCCTGATCCAAAAGAAACAGTTATTTCAGAAGATCAACAATGGGTTAATACATATTATGAAATGCATGATCAAGATATAAGAAATCTGTCAGAATGGTTATTAAGAATTGAATTAGATAGAAAATCTATGACTGATAGAACGTTAACTATGAAAAAAATTTCTGAAAAACTTTCACAAAGTTTTGGTGATTGTCTTAATGTTATATATAATGATGAGAGTGCTGAAAAACTTATTTTAAGAATACGTACTATTGATCAAGTTGAATTATCAACACGAGAAGATCAAAAAGAGATAACTCGTGTGGATGATATTGATTTTCTTCGGTGTTTAGAATCTTCAATACTTTCTGATTTAACTTTACAAGGTATTGAAGGTATATCAAAAGTTCATATGATTCTTCCAAGATATGATAGTTCACAACAGAAAATTCAAATTAATGATAATGGAGAAATTGAAAGAATTTCTGAATGGATGTTAGAAACTGATGGAACAGCTTTAAGAAAAGTTTTATCAACTAAAGATGTTGATTCACGTCGAACATATACAAATGATATTGCAGAAATATTTGACGTTCTTGGAATTGAAGCTGCTAGAAAATCAATTGAACGTGAATTAAATCATGCTATTTCATTTGATGGATCATATGTTAATTATAGACATTTAGCTTTATTATGTGATGTTATGACAACAAGAGGACATTTGATGCCTATTACAAGACATGGTATTAATAAACAAGATATTGGTCCTATAATGAGATGTTCATTTGAAGAAACTGTTGATGCTTTAATAGAAGCTGCTGTTCATTCAGAATATGATTTATTAAAAGGTGTTACAGAAAATATTTCACTTGGAAAATTAGCTAAAATTGGTACTGGATCATTTGACTTATTATTAGATGTTAAAAAATATTCATCAGCCGTGAAATTACGAACGAATAATGATGATGATGCTTCTGTAGAACACCTAATCCATCGTATGAATCGTGTTGGTCATGAACAACACCTGCTCATGTGACATGAATATGATATGAAAGACTTTCATCTTTTCATTCAATTGACTATTTAACTACGATATCCTCTTTTTTGTTTATTTCTCATTCATATTCTTGATGCTTCCATGTGTTATTTGGAACTACGCTATTAGTTTCTTCTTATTTTGTACATTTATTAGTTTAACTTTTAGTCATACATGTGACCCTTGCGAGTGTCGAAGAAGACAAGAGTCAGTCCCACACTCAAATCATGGTACTCAATAAAAGTTGAATGAAATACTCTGGAAAAATAAGTCCTATATTCAAGAATGAAAAAACCTTAATTTAGGTCACCCCAATATCAACTTATAATATCTAATTGTATTTTTCTGAGTATAACTAATTTATTCAACTTAATATGAGACTCTGAATGCAGAATAAGGCACCCATGTGTTTGATTGTGGTTAAACTGCGGTAAAAATTTCAGAGTGCAATCGCAGTTGCTAAAAAAATCGACATAGATGACGTTTTCAATTTATTAATATTCTTATTAGAAATTACAAAATATTTTTTAAATACAAAAAATTGCTAATAAAACAATTTTAAGAAGCATACGAGTTCAGTTCTTCTTTTGGGTGTGGGTGTGGGAGTGTGGGTGTGGGTGTGGGTGTGTGGGTGTGGGTGTATGGGTGTCGGCGTATGTATAATGAAACAGATATGGCCCCACACACATCCACACCCTCTCTTATACACAGTGATAATTTCAGATGAAACGAAGGCTTTATACAATTATTAAGATACTTTTATCATGTCTCAAAATTAAACTTTATGTTGATTGCATTAGAAGCTTTTTTTATGTATATTTATACAAACTATTAAAAAATATAACATTGTATTCTTCAGATTGAATATCGAAAGGGTGTGGGTGTGGGTGTAGGTGGTGAGTATTGGCGTCAGTTTTGGTAGTATCTTCCCATATCAACATACCCACACCTACACCCCACACTCAAACCTACATCCACATCCACACCCATACCCACACCCCACACCACACCCACCCACACCCGGGCGCAGCTCTCATGCAGCGATTCCTATGTGGGTGTAGCCCGGTGTTTAGTTTGATTTCTAGATGTGACTAAATCTTTTGGTTTCCACTCACCCCGATATCCTATTGGTCGTAGAGGAGAAAACTAGCTTTGCCATGTAAAAATCTTGTAAACATGTGGAGACATTGGTGGAGGGGGGCAATGCATGGTGACAGTTAGAGAACGAGTGAAAAAAAAACACTATAAGAATATGTGGTCGTGAAACATAAATGTTGACTTTTTATAAGAAGAACGCAAAGAAAAGCTTGAATTGTGGTGTTGAAGTGCATCCCACGAAGAAAAGTTGCTTATTGGCATTTTCATTTTTTTTCATCTAAGATTGTTTTTCTCACAATATTTATGTATTATAATCAATCTTTATCATTTACATAAATGGCACAAGCAAAAGACGCTATCAAGAAGGCAACTCGAAATATTCATGATTATGGTTTACTTTTAACAAGAAATGAACAAAATAATGAAAGTACGACGCTTCTTTGGTTTGATCCAAATATTGAATTGCAAGAAGATACAGAACTCACTAAGCAACAATTGCGTTCCATCAATGATTTTGTTACATTTCACACTGATCTTGACCAATGTGTTACATATATTCAGTCTATTAACAAAGAAAAGATTTTTTTAATCACATCAGGATCAAAAGCATCACAACTTCTACCTCTGGTCAATAATCTTTGTCAGGTTGATTGCATCTTCATCTTCTGTAGAAAGAAAGAAAGATATGAGCATTTAAAGAATGAATATTCAAAGATTATTGATGTTTATGTTCATTTAGATGACCTGTGTGCATCCATTCGACAACAAATTGATCTTTTTGATAAACAATTAGAAGTATTTAGTGCTTTCGATCATCATCAAAAATCAACAAAAGATCTTTCAAAACAATCAGCCGAGTTTCTTTGGTTGCAACTCTTTCATCATCTCATTATTCGTCTTCCACCAAATCAAGAAGCAAAACAACGAATGATTAATGTATGTCGGCACTATTATCGTGGAAATACGAAAGAATTGGATTTGATTGATCAATTTGAACGAGAATATCGTCCAGAAGACGCCATTCGATGGTATTCAATACAATCATTCGTCTATAAATTAGTCAACAAAGCATTACGAACTGAAGATCTTGATCAACTGCAAACGTTTCGTTTTTTCATCGGTGATCTATCACAAAGTCTTGCTCGTGAGCATGAAAAGATCCTTTCGTCTAATAATAAAATATTAACTGTTTATCGAGGAGCCAAGTTAGATAAAGTAGAATTCGAAAAATTGAAAGAAAGTCAAGGAAAACTTATTTCAACTAATGGATACTTGTCAACTAGTCGAAGTCGATCACAAGCAATTAAATTTCTACAAGCAAGAGCAAACAGGCAGTATGTTGTTAAAGTTCTTTTTCAAATCGAATGCCATATTCAACAACTTGGTAAAAGTGTTGTCTATGCTGATATTGCCTCTTTCAGTGACTATCCACAAGAACAAGAAGTGCTTTTTGATTTAAATGCAGTGTTTCGACTCAACTCGATTGAAGAACAAGATTCAATACAACTAATTCACATGAATGCATCAAATGAGGGAAAAAAAATTACAGAAGATTATATCAAGTTGACACAAATGGAAATTAAAGAAAAAAGTGTTATCATTGTATTTGGACGATTGATGTGTAGTCTAGGCCAATATGATCAATCACAAAAATATTTTGAAGAACTATTGAAGGAGCCTAATGGTGAAGATATCGCTTGGATAGAATTCAATTTAGGTCAAGTTCTAGATTATAAAGGTCAATGGGAACAAGCGAAAAAATATTATGATCAAGCATACGATCGAATGATCAAAGCAGAATCACCAAGAATCAAAGACTCAGCTCAAGTGCTCAATAATATTGGTGGTATTTTCTATCGGCAAGGAAAATACAATGAATCTCTCGATTTCCATCGACAAGCACTAAATATTCGAAAAGAATTCTGTCCATCTGATCATATAGAAATTGGTAATAGCCTCAACTACATCGGTCTTATTCTTGATCTTCAAGGAAAGTATAGTGAAGCTTTAGACTATCATCAACAAGCATTAAAAATACGTGAGAAATTCTATCCATCTGATCATGTCGAAATCGCTGCGAGCCTTAACAACATTGGTTTTGTTCTCCTTCATCAAGAAAAGTACGATGAAGCTTTGAAATACTGTCGACAAGCACTGAAAATACGCGAGAAATTTTATCCATCTGGTCATATTGATACTGCTAAAAGCCTCAACAATATTGGTCTAATTCTCAATAAACAAAAAAAGTACGATGAAGCTCTGGAATACCATCGACGATCACTGGAAATGCGTGAGAAATTCTATCCACCTGTTCATGCTCACATTGCTATCAGTTTTGACAATATTGGCTCTGTTCTCAGTCATGAAGGAAAGTACGATGAAGCTTTGAAATACCTTCAACATGCACTGAAAATGCGTGAGGAACTCTTTCCATCTGGCCATGTCGATATTGCTTACAGTTTGAAAAAGATTGGAATATGCTATGAAAATCAAAATGAGAGAAAGCTGGCATTGGACTACTACCAACGAGCTGTGGTCATATTCACAAAGTTTCTTCCCGCTGATCATCGTGCACTAGTCAGCATGAAGCATAGTATTTGTCGTCTAACGGGTAAAGACTAAAATTACATGAAAATCTCTCCAAAACAAGTATAATTTTATCAGTGCTATAAACAGTGTACGTCAAAGCACATTGTTGAAGTTGTAAAACTAAGAATAAAGACTTTTGATAGACACATTTGTCGAACTAATTATGAGGATGTGGTGTGCGTGTGGGTGTGAATGAGTGTGCGTGCGGGTGTCGATCTGGGTTCTGGCGTGAGTGCCATCAATTCAGCATACCCACCTTCACAGCCATACCGACAGTCATACTCTCTTTTTGAAAAATATGCATTGCTCACATGAACCATTGTGAACGCACAGATAATGAACGAAAGGAAAGTTAGCAGCGGATTCAAGTTTTTCCTGCTGACATTCGCTCCTGGACTTTGTTTGACCCTAGTTTCACTCGGGTTAGATGCAGAGCTGTATTTTGCATCGAATGGTGTCATTTTCGAGGGAGGATCATCGAGCAACAACTGGGGGTTTGGTTCGAAGGGTGTGGGTGCGAGTCATAACCTAAGGTAAGCTCCGACCCACATCCCACACACCACAGCCACACACCCACACCCAAAGTAGAGCTGACTTCTTAATCTAATTCTAGGCGGTTCTAGATAATTCCAAGTGGTTGCCATTGATTTAAGATGATTTCGAGTATCCTTAAATGGCTTACTTAAATCTTACTGCTTGTTTTGGACTCAAATACTCTAGAGTTAGTTATTTCAGCTTTGTCAGAACCTCTATAATGTCATGAAAATATAGAAATACTATTTAGTTTCGAACAGTGAAAGAGTCTTATTCGAATTTATTTACCAAGAAATATTTTAGAAATGTATGATCTCAATAGGATGCAATGAATCTAGTACGCTATTTCAAATAGATCAGAACATTCGAGTAATATCAGGTTTATTCATCTAACTATTTATATAAATGCTTCATTGTTTTTTTCAATAGAGCAATGAATACATTGATACATTAAAAATTAAACCATCTCGACCGAGTAATTTAAATATACAGGATGTTCTAACAGTCCGTCAAAGAAGTTAATGTAAATATCTCTTATATTATTCATACAAATCGAATATTTTATTCTATGTAGTTGTATGTTTTTCGTAGTCTTGTTCTTTATACTCTCAGATAAATGTCTGTGCCTGTAAACATTAGAATAAAAACAGTTATGGTACTGGTCATAATTGAGCCACCTATCGTTGGGCAACGAAAACTAAAAATCAACTTTAACAAAAAACACACGAAAAAATGCTTAAATTATAGCAATATTTTAATCTTTTTGGGAAACAACGTAGTACAGTAGAAAATCGAGAACATTCTGAAAGACCGTCAAAAACTACAGAACAAAGAAAAGAATCTACGAAGTTAATCATGTTTGTGGAAATCAAGCACAATCGAATGCTCTCGTTGTTACAACAGTCTACTTCATTCCATCAACAACAGTATACTGAATTATGACGGATTATATGTCATTAAAACCTTACAAAGAGCAGTTTGTTCAACAACTTTATGAAAAAGATTTACAGGATAATGTTCAAATGTGTAAACTCTGATATCGATGTTAGATGACAATGGCATTGGGGAAATTATATTATTTCCTGACGTAGTCTGTTTTAATTTAAATGACTTGTCGATAAATGTAAAATAACAACCCAGGTGTATAAAACTTATATACAGATCTGGTTGAATTCAAAATGAAAACTGAGAACGGAAATAGATTAATTTAAAAATAAACTTTCAGCAATATTTTTCTGCTAACTTTTAGAAGAATGAATTCATACATTTCAGTTGATAAAAATCATTTTGACTGTTTTGTTCCCAACTAAATTATGTGAAATGAAAGCTCGAAGTGCATACTATCAGATTATAAAAAAAAACAATCAATGTCGGTTGGTTTATATAAGAAACATTTAAGTTAAGTTTTCGGTGGACTTTTGGAACAGTTTGTCTATTAAATATTATAATATTTATATTGCTTAATTAAATTTTGATTCATTTAGTCTTAGTGGGATTTGTTTCTTTCAATACCCTACTTATAGATTATTTACTTAACCAATCAACAACATAAAGTCATTGAAAGCATACAATAACAAAAGATGAAATGTCATGTTATGATTTTGCTTCTTTTATAATGCGCGATTTTTTTTAAAATTAATTACACATTTCCATAAATGTTACATGATAAAAAAAATTATTCAACTGAGCATTATTATACACGCTTACATAACATAGTTTACAGGATTCAGAATATTTTTTTTTATTCGACTATGACGAAGACTATACTCGATTCATGATAGAGTGCATGGAATTCTAAGGATCAAAATACACAATATCCACATAGAATGTGTCTTGATAACGATGTATTACTCATTCATGTAAAGAAATATTTGTTTTTTTTTAATTGCGTCGAACATGCGTATTCTTTCATGACGTCTAAAATAGAGAATATCGGATTCATAGTACTGCTCACGAATTGCGTTGTTTATATTCGCATTGAAAGAATCAATATGTGTTGTTTCTTATTTTGTTTCGATAGTCTATACTATATATAACCGATTGGTAAGAAGAAAACCTATCATTTGAGCTAGTCTTTCTCTCATTATTATTAACTTTATCTCTATATTCTTCTGCATTCACTATAGAGACGTAATTGTACATCATCGAAATGCAACACAGACAAGGACGTGAAAACTTGAATATGATGAATCGTTCTAGCATAGCTGTTTCCATAAAATTATCATTGGCCGAAGATCTTCAAATACAACGAGCTCGCAAAATTCTTTCAATCGTTCTTGGTATTTTAATTGTGAGTTCTATTTTGATTATAATTGAACATTAATAAAAGAAAAATAATATAGGTTTTGTTTTTGTTTTATTTGAAACATAGGCCAGTTAGTTCGTCATGTTACTATATAACATTTCGTATTAATTTCTCTGCATATATTCATCTTAATATTTAAAAAAAGGCTGTTAGCACAAGTCCTATGTTAAGGATTTTGCCAACTGAAAATGGCTGCTGTATATAAAATCTGACTCGTGTTGTTGTTTGACTAAAGATAAGACTAGTGACGGGAGGAGAATTCTCTTGGAAACAGTGAAAGAAAAAGCAAATATATAATGTCGTTATCACATAGAAAAATAATGTGTCACGATTGTGTCGCAATCGACACATAATGCAACACATTATTTTTCTGTGTGTATGTGTCGCATGCATGCGCTATTGAGACAACATATAAGAAAAAACAAGATAAGACATTTTTAAAGGTAAGCTTGATGAGTCTCTCTGCCGTTGCTCAATCTCGAGTTCGTATTTCACAGAGTGATGAATAGTTTTGTGTAACTTTATCATTAATCAGCTTTAAAATAAGTTGTGTATTGTGTGAGAATACATAAAATATTTTTGTTGGTGTATGATTAGATGGAATTGAAATTTTTCACTAGCTGCGTTTGATCAACTTGAAAAATGATTTCCAGAAATCTCTCATAACAAGTTGGATTTAGCGCTAGCAAAGAATATGAAATGCGGAAGAAGAAAAGGACGCGCCATTACTGACTGTGTATAGTAATTTGATTCGGTGTTTTTAAAAGGACGGGGACCGGTTGATTCACAAATCGGCCCTATTTAAAAACCAAACATAATCTCCATATTTTCACTCAACTTGAGCATCTATCTTCGTCAGCATGCTTTTCTAGTCTTTCGAGAACGATTCCAGAAGACTTTTGAGGTCCGACATGCTGCTCGATAACACCATGGAAAACCATAGAAAAGTACCATGGGTGGCACCCGTGTGGAACATGGTTCTCCACTATTAGATCTGACCCCACCGCCGTTCTTTCTGTGCAACTACAAGTCACTTAGGCCTACAAAAACTACCAGCGGCGGATCTAGCGGTTCGGCGATTGAAGTTTCAAAGCGATTACGTCACGTAAAACTTACTACGTAATTTAACCCTTCCCTAACCAACATAGAAGCCTCACAAAGATAATTCCATTCGCGCTGTTCTATACTTCTTACTGCTTCAAAAAAAAGTAGCTCCGCTCACTTTGGCAAAATTCTAGATCCACCACTGAATACTATCCAAGTGAACGTCCAGAAAAACCCTGTATTCTCGTTTTTTCCAAGACAAGACTACTTTTCTCAATAGAAAACTGTAAAAATTTGACTCGTATATGGCGATTTTCTCCACTATAACAAGGTTAGATTATCAAAACAAAGAGATATGCGGAACGGGTGCGAAAAACTCCGTTGAATATTATCAGTTATACTCATGTAAAAAAAAATTTGCTCAAAAATCACCAAATAATTGATTATTAATCGATTATAAACATAAAATTTTAATCAATGATTTTATCATAAATAATCACAAAAAAATCAATATTGAATCGATTAATAATCGATTATTTGATGATTTTTGAGCAAATTTTTTACATGGGTAATGACCAATGCAAAATGAAATTTTCACGAATGTTTGCCTATGCGGTATAAGGGTCAACAATGAAATTTTTCATTGATCACTATAACTGATAATATTCAACGGAGTTTTTCGTACCCATTCCGAATATCTCTTTCTTTTGCTAATCTACCCTTGTTATAATGGGGAAAATCGCCATATACGAGTCAAATTTTTACAGTTTTCTATCGAGAAAAGTAGTCTTGTCTTGGAAAAAACGAGAATACAGAGTTTTTCTGGATATTCACTGGGGTGGTTTTGTAGACCTAAGTGACTTGTAGTTGCACAGAAAGAACGGCGCTGGGGTCAGATCTAATAGTGGAGAACTGTGTTCCACAAGGGTGCCACCCATGGTACTTTTCTATGGTTTTCCATGGTGTAATCGAACAGCATGTCGGACCTCAAAAGTCTTCTGAAATCGTTCTCGAAAGAGTGGAAAAGCATGCTGATGAAGATAGATGCTCAAGTTGAGTGAAAATATGGAGATTATGTTTGGTTTTCAGTTAGGGCCGATTTGTGGGCCGACCCACCCCATTCTTTGGGTGAAACACGTTCGAAAATCTGAAAATACGATATTTAGAATAATGTTTGATACTATCAGTTACATACTACATTAGTCATCAATCTTTATTTGTTGCTTTCTTTTTTTCTAACATTTTTCTATGCAACGTTGCTCCTATTCAAAGTGGTTGACAATAATTCGTGTCATTCTTATGTAGACAAGGATTTACTTTTGTAAAACTCACGTATGCCAAGAGACAGTTCCTTGTAAACAATTTGTATTCTCCTTTCATCGACAGATATTTCTATCGTTTGAGATGAAAGTAGAATATTTTCCATAACTTTTATTCAAGATGCGGTTTTGTACTTAAAGTGAACGCAATCTGGGTATTCGAAGTGTGTGAGTCTTGTGAATGATGGACAGAGAGTTTCATATTTCAATCACGCAGATGTCGTGATAAAGAACTTGTGTATGAAAAACTCACCTTTTCTTCGATAGTCTTTGTTTCGGTCTAGAGTTCGAAAGCACCACCGAGAATACCACTTGCTTGATGCAATGTCGATGGCAAAGTAAAAATCTGCTCGTTCCAGTCACACCACTTTTTTAGATCATACATTACATGTACTATGCTAACCCAAAAATTGACTCCGGCTCAAATTGAGCTTTACCATCAGCAGGGATACCTCATTATAAAAGACTTTTGCAAGCCCGACGAAGTAAATAAATTATACAATACTGCATTGGAAGATAATGCCATGCGCAACAATGCTTTCGATCTTAACGATCAAAGTGGTAAAAAAACCAGGCTATCACTTTGGTTCAAACCCGGTAATGATGTTTTTGGATATTTAACCCGCAGCGAAAAGATGATAGGCCTTGTAAAACAACTGTTAGGCGGCCATGCACCGGTTTGTCATTTTCATTCAAAACTGATGCAAAAGGAGCCAAAAGTTGGTGGGGCATGGGAGTGGCACCAGGATTATGGTTACTGGTATAAAAACCAGTTTATGTTTCCTGATGAGTTGATCAGTGTAATGGTTGCGCTGACCGAAGCCAATAAGCAAAATGGCTGTTTGCAGGTAATAAAAGGCTCGCATAAATTGGGCAGGTTAAATCATGGTTTTGCAGGCGAACAGATGGGAGCCGATATGCAGATGGTTAATAACGCCTTAAAAACGATGGAATTGGTCTATGTTGAACTGGAGGCCGGTGATGCACTGATACTCCATAGTAATCTGTTGCACAGGTCGGAGGCTAACCTGTCCGATCATCCGCGTTGGTCGATAATTTCCTGCTACAACCTGCAATCAAACCCGGCCTATAATGAAACGTCAGCATGGTATAAAGTGCCAGTTGATATAGTGCCCGATAATGCTATTATGGATTGGGATGCCGATTCATTATCAAATGCCGATTTTCTGAAAAAAGAAAACGATCCGGCTTTGAAGAAAACAGGATGGGAGAGTGTTTAATTTGAAGATGGGTTGATTTGATAATTTGAAAATGATTGATGATTCTAGTTTTTAATGTTTTTAGCCTTTTCAGCTTATATTAAACTATTATAAACAAAGCTGATTTTAGTTTTATAACTTTTTTAACCTTCTTAGCTTATGTTAACCTATTATAAACAACTATGAACATAGCCATGTTAGGATCGGGCTTCATTACCCGTTTTTATGCAGATTCGTTACAGGCCCAGCGGGCACAGGATAATTTGATCAGTACGTATTAACGGAATATCGATACAGCCAAAAAATTTGCGGAAGACTAAAAGCTTACGTTTTTCTGAAACACGATCTGAAAGGGGTGTTGAAGTATATACGGTAGAAATTTGCACCCCCCCCCCCCGCCCCCGGCCCCACTCACAGATCATGATAGACAGGCTGCAGGGTCATCATAGACTGGGATAGAAGGCTTCAAGGAAGTATCAGAGATAATGTATAACTAACATATAATCGGAGCATATATGGAGTATTGTCTTGTTGAAGCTCTATAGTAATAAAGTAAGCCATGATGACGAAATATGCCCCAATATGCATAAAAAAGAACAGTTTTTAGAAAATTGGCAACAATAGCTGCATCGTGTTTCACATTTTAATCCCGTAGAGATTGCGCGAACAGCTTTTTTCGGATGATATGGATGAAGTGGTGAGATGTGGATGCAGTGGTAATATCGTTGCCAAATAACCTGCACGAAGCTGCGGTTGCCGCTTGTGCAACAGCTAAAAAACATGTGTTGAATACCAAACCGCTTGACCAGGGCGTGTGTGAGAGTGGATGTGGGGTGTGGGTGTTGATGGACAATTGAATACACACCCACACCCTTTGTTTCTCAGATTGGAACAAGCAGACAAGAATATGAAAATTGAATGTAACAGGAAAAACATCGAATTTCACATATAGTCACATAAGAGCAATTAAGGTATATTTATATGCTTTGGAACAAGTTACTATGCCCAGAGGCTGATCATATGCCATATCTCTCACTAGTACCACCTAGTACATGTGGTATAAATATGAGATGTCACTGTGGATGTATAAAGAAAACAAAATCGAAAAAATTCTGTGTTAGGTTATTTTTGAGCCACCAGGTATATATATATATAAATATATAGTGGGCATTTTGTAGTTATAAAATAGAATTCGGTTGCATATCTTTTCAGGAATTTCAAGATTTGATCATTTGTTTATGAGAAGATAGATGCAAAAATTATTGCGTATTGTCAACATTTTGAGAAACCCATCATATAGAAAGCAATGACGTCTATCATTGTAATATTTCGTCTTTGCTCGCATTCACCAACCGATGTGTTCTCTAGCCTATCATATAAACTAAACAACAACAAAGTCATTTCTTTTGTTATGATTCAATCGCATTGTTATGTTCTATCGAAATGAATCACATTTGACATCTGTTGATGTTTTACAATATTTTTGTTCTAAGTAGAATATGTTATGCTTGTGACCATTGAATGACAATAATAATAAGTATAGGAATGGTCTTATATCATATAAATTGTTCGGAATTTTTATGAATCTCGTCGTAAGATGGATAAATATAAATTTTCCTACTTTTTTTCAGAATCATATTTAACATACTATTGGAATGGCAAAGTCTTGTAGTAATTTATCTCTTTATATGTTTTCCGATGAATTCTATCTTCTTTGTTCTATTCTTATCATTAGTTCAGTTTAGTCAGATTTTTTTAGACATTTCTTGATTAATATCTTATTATTTTTCCTGAAATTCATAAGATTTATGTTTAAAATCTATTCAATGAAGTATTAAGATCGAATAATTATTGCATCTCTTTTCATCTAGAGTTGGATAAAATCAGAGTGCATATTAACTTGTATGTAAAAATTCTCTAAATGAAATTGCTTTTTCCGACTAATCTGGCATTTTTGGTACTATTACTTTTACTACTTACATAAAATCGTCCTGCTAATATTGAGACTCGATTGAGAAAAACGTCCTTTTCTTGATTAAGTTTTGACATCATCCACTTTTCATTGCGCAGGTTTATCCTTCAACATTAAATAAGAAAAAAAAACCTGTAGAGATAAGTGCACTTTTTGTTTTCTTTTGTCTTCTCAATTCAGGCTTAATATTGACTCTCATTGATGCACTAAAATATCTTCTCCAATAATCATCTCTAAATATTTATCTTATAAAATTTCAGATTTGCTTTCATTAAATTAGTTCAATACTCTTTCAACTAAATTATCATGAAAATCAAACAAATATTAAGATGAAAATAAAGTTTGGCACAACATCGAATAACGTAATTCGTGCTGAAGTTTTTGCTAGCATCCTTTTGGGCTTTACCTGTCTCTCTCTTGCAACTCAAAACGTTCTTGACGACTCTCATGAATCATTTCTCCGTTCACCAATGACAAATGTGACGTCAATCAAGATGAGATTCTTTTGTGGCATTCCTTATGACAATTGTCTTTGTTCTGTACAATCAAAGAAAAACGAACATTTCAAATACTGTCTCACCGAGAATTTTCTTATGGGCAGTCGTATTTTTATACTAGTCTCATTCGTGATGCAGATGTGTCTTATTCGAGATCTTTTTACCTTAAGTGGAAAGTGCGTTCGTTCTTTTGTCTACATTCTATGGATCACTTCTGTATTTCTCTTCGTCATTATTGCAAATGGCATTTATCGGAGTAGTTGTTTTCATCGTTATATAAATGGATTATTTTGTTGTACTGATGCGCTTCTGTTGCTCTGCATGTTCTATGATCTAGTCAATAGCAAAGACATTAATCGTTCTCCACGTAATAATCATGATGCTTATAACGACTCAGTATTAGAAGAAATTGATAATGATCCTATATTTTGGCGAGATTTACTCTGATTCGATAAAAATCTAAACCTTTCTTGATGATTTTCTCATAAACTATTCATATTTTTCTTTGCTTTGTCAGCTGTGCGACATAATACTGTCAAATTTTTGTAATTATTAATGAATTGTATATGTGAAGTTGTTTTTTGTGTCTGTATATTAATCATAAATACATTTCGAATGTAGAATTTTTATCTATTGATTTTTATTCAACTATTGATAATGTTTATCTTTGCACTATTTAATAACATAAGACATAAAAAGTTATCTACTCGACCAAATATAAATTGGCAACTAGTAGTATTGATTGTTTTGACTAAAGAAAAATTGAATATATAGTCGTAAATATTTGCTATACATGATATAATCATAGGTTTCTCTCAAAGATGAAAATGGATTTATACCATTTACATATTCAGTAAATAGTTTATTATTAAAAAATACATTGTTAATCATTTATTTTAGATTCATATTATTTGATATTCACATATGCAAAAACCATTAAATTATTCATCTGATTGTATTCGTCTTACTGGTTATTGCAAAATGCTCAATGAATTTGCACATTATTGTCGAATCGATTACTGAACTTGAAGAAACTTTCATTTTCTATTTGTGATGCATAGAACCGATGGCGATGAAAACCATCGAGTATTGTTAACAGGAAAAACAAATCTACAAAACATATTGTTACTCTTATTTATCTGTTTGTTGATCAATTACAAAAACTTGTTTCGCTACCTATCAGGTTTTTCAATTCGAAATACTCCGATACACCTTGTTTCTCACATTTAATCCGACGACAACTACATCCATTATCCACTTAGTCGACCATTTCGATTACGAGTTTCTTCCAATGCAATTCAAATCTGGCTTTAATAATACATTAATTATATTAGAAAATTCTCTTCTTTGAAATTCTTCATATTTACATATGAATAAAATAAAAAGATGTTCAATTGGATTTTTTAATATTTAAATGTCGGAAAAACTCTAAGATTTTCTTTTTTGCAAGGCATAAAATTAAAAGTTTGAAATGAAACTAATTTTTCTTGATTGAATCGGACATACAGTCAATATTCGACTATAAGGTCAATGTTTTAAAATAATTACATCTAGAATCAAAATCTTTTCTCCAGCCATGTTATCTAATCCTCTGATGGATCCTCTTCTATATTAAAAAATATCATTAAAAGCAAATGAGATATGAAGACGAGACCAGAATATTGTTGATTTAGATATTAAGAAACGTTAAAACAGGATATCTAATATAAAAACCGTTTGTTTTATCTGACATTATCCATCTGTTGACAATAGTATCCTTTTACAAATTCACATGCCTTTCAGTCATTTTCAATAATTATAACGGAAACTTATGCACACGAAACTTCCATGCACGCTTTGGAAATGGGTATACGAACGCTTTTTTATTTCATTACAATGGATAAATATATTTAAACAAGATTACTCGATAGTTTTAGAAAAATAAAACATTCCAGAATCTTCAGGTATTCGTTCAATGATTATCGATTAAAATTTATTTTTGCTGATAAAGAAAAAAATAGTGTTCTTTTTTTTATCGATTAAAGAACGAGGAATTAATATGAACATATAATTATAATTAACAAAAGTCACATTTAATGCATAATGTGATCTACTTTTTAAATACAAATGTTGCTCTTGAGTCTATTGATTGATTTGATTTCTCTGGTAATCATTTAAAATAAATGATTGATAATGCAAAATATTTAGATTTTTTAAATATAAAAATTATGATTAAAATATGTGAAGCATATAAATATTATAAAAATAAAAATACGTAATTCAATAGATGGTACTTTCGTTAAAAATGGATTGGTTTTCTGTATCATAATCAGATTCTCGAGTTTTTTTTTTCTAAGGCATTTTGATTTTGGTGAGATTATATTTTGTATTTAACTATCTTTCTAGAGTATTTTTATTCTTAAATTTATTTAAAAAAAAGAATAAAATTAAGTCGTATTCGTTTTGGTAGTGATGATGATGCTGAGGGTGTGGGGTGTGGGTGTAGATGGGTGGTGTGGATGATAACACAAGTAAGAACTACGCCCGCACTCCATACTCCACACCCAACCCCACACACCTCACACCCACACCCATCCATACACGCCACCTACATCCACACCTACACACCCCACCCACCCACACGCACACTCCACAACCACACCCATACCTCGCCTCTTCATAAAACTTCGATATGAAATCGAGAATCAATGTTTTGTCAATTGTCTTGCGTCAACAATCAGCGAAGCGATGCCTCTACGTAAAATATATGTTTGAGTGAGTCGCATTGAGAAACGTCGGTTAAGTTATGTCGAGCGTCGTTTACATGGACGGAGTCTTATATGACGTCACTGATTGCTCTTTTGGTCTCTGTGTTGTAGCTTTCAACTTGGTGTTTGTTTTGCTTATTCATCCAGACGTGTATAATTGCTATTGCGTTATCTTTTTTCTTCTCCATCTAAGATTGAGAGAAGACACTGACCATTCACATATCTATATAAATATGTAAATTGTGTAAAATGAAGAACAACCTTTAACGACGAACTAATGAGAAACTTTATCAATTTCTCTCAGTTTCTTTTTTGGCCACGTGCAAGGGAGATATGTTATACACCTAGTGAGTCAATAGTGGCGTTAGCGAAAAGAAAAAATTGAATATCTGCATCATTCTTGAGTTGAAGGTGTTCATTTTTTTGATCACTTATAGAGAATTGTTCGTGGCTCATATTGATAAGAAAAACGTCAACATATACAGTAGTGAAAAAAATTTTTCGGGTGATTTTATTTCAAGTATTACTTAGTCATGCATCAGTTTTTCTAAGACACGGTTCGTGTCAATACTACAGCCTATGTCTATATTATATCCACACAAAATTTCATTCCTGAATGTTGAGTTATACCGCCAGCCGAAAAATGCTGCTCTGATTCACTGAATGAGTCTTGTATGACAAGTGCACGCTTTGTTGCCATAGAGAAAATAGAGAATCGATTGATATTACTGCACCAAAAAGCAAGACTATCTTTCACTCATCAGAAATGCTAGCAAAAGTGATTGACTTCGTGTTTTCGTGGTAAAAAATTATGTTAATGCGAAAACAAACCTGCGATTTGTGTCAGTTAAAAACTTGACAACTCGACCGGTCTGGTATCCGTTTTAGCTATGTAATAAAAAAAAGCGAATATGTCATTATGTAAATAATATTCAGGTTGATCAGTTGTTCATTTTATTTTGTTCATAGCATGACACATCATACTGCCCACAAAAATATAGTTCCAAAAGTTTGTTCCATAAGCAAGATTAAATACTGAATATTGACAATAGGTACTTGAACTTTCAGGAGAATAATGTTGAACTGTCTTTTTGGCTTGAAATATCCAAACACTCCCCTTAATTGGAAAGATTCAAATAAGTTTTAACGATTTTTCGTGCTTTGTAGTAAAATTTAACTTACGGTTATAAACCATCCCAAACAAAATAAACTTAAGAATAGTTAAACAAGACAAACACACTGGTTGTTCTAGAATGACCTATAAAAGTATCTTAGATTATAAAAGCATCAGTAACTAGAAGATTCTCTCTCAAATATTTTTAGGTATCAATCAAAAGAGAAAAAGACAAGTTAAAGAGTTTCCCATGATAAAGAAAAAACCAACTTACCATTAGAATCAGAATTATTATTGCAATCATCGTAACAGTGCCAGTAACAATCAAAAATATTGGAATACGAGGATCGATGGGACATTGATCCTTATATAAACTACCAATGACTACTTGAGTTACTGGTATTCCATTGATTAAAAGAAATCCAGCCACAAATATCAAGCATATGAATGATGTTGATAACGCTTTACCACAAATTTCTTTTTTGCCTTTGAAAAAACTTTCTTGTTTGATCGATGAAGAATCAAAAAACACATCGGATGGTTGCATGTTGGGAGTTACTTTGGCTTCGTAGTCGTTTTCCATAATAGTATCGTTCGGAAAATAACTTTTGCTACACAATTAATGAATTGCAATAGTCACTAAGAAAATAATCTATAAGTACCAGAAAAGAACAAATTTGAATATTGTTGTCATCAGAACAAATACATCATTTTATTCATATAACGATGAAACAGTTAGTCACTCACTGAGCTCGTTTATATAGAAAACTATTCTTCATCATCATTTTTCATCTCCTTACCACTATTAGCCTTTATCTCTTGAAACGTATCTTAATAAAATAAATGGCTTCACAATATTTGCTGAATGTTTTGATTCTCACTGCTGATTTATATATCGATGTTCGCATTTATATATTATCACTGCCTATGACAGATAACTCTTGCGCTGATAACATTTGTTGACGTATATTTTGTTTTTTAAAGAAACAAAAACTTAATAATTATGACTTGTTCGGTCAACAATGATATGACACAGTAAAAATAAAAGGTATTGAAGAGTACATATGGCTTTTAGACATGTATTTGATGCTTATTCTTCATAACATGTCTAAAGTTTCTTTGTTGTACTCTTTTTTTAGCTTCTATAAAACGTTTGTTTCTATTTACTTTTATTAAATTCTACATAATCAAAAAAGAAGTACTTCAATTTAATTATAATACTATCGATGATCATTTCAACTGAATCACTTTTCAACTGTCGTCACTCTCTAAAACCTTCTCTCAGCATATCATATGTGACAATTAAACAACAATTATAAAGCGTGTCAGATTATTGACTGTGTGCCAAATGCATTCATGTAGATACCCTTTTGCTATATATGTTAATGATGAATAAGATTGAGTTGTTTTTTTCTCACTACTTGTTTTTATAAATAACATGAAATATTTTCGAAGGAGGATGAATATCAGTGTGCGATCATATAAATGACACACATGTTGGAACTCATCTTTAACGTCACAGAAGATTTGTTATTTATCCAAACGAAAGAAAATAAATGTGAAAACCTTGGATTTAAATCCGAGTGTTATGTGTACTTCAAAAAATAAAAACACAGAAACAATTTCCGTTTAAGTATCTTTGCAATAGGTGACTTAACCTTCTTGTTTCTTAATGTTTTACATACCATTTTGTAGCCCGTGAAATTCTCTATCGAATGGGTGTGTGGATGTGGGTGTGTGGGTGTGGTGTGGATGTGGAGTTTCATGATGGATTTCTCTAGAACTCAGTCCATCCACACCCGTCACCATCTTGAGATAAAACTCGTTTAGTAAATAATTTATTAATACTTCAACATACAGTCGTCGTTCTTTGTATTTTGTTCTGCGCGCAACTTTTTCATATATTTAATCCACTTTAATCTGCTTCCTAAGAACATAGCTTGGCTCAACATATATACAGTGAATCACAATGAGCGCCGAATAAACGAATACGATAAATAATCATTGACTTCTACTACACTATTTCGTATTCGGGATTGTTCAGCACTTTATTTTAAAATCTTTTGAAAAACTCATGTTGATCAATTGCGGATAATTTATCCGCTCGTTTTCATGTTTATATCTTGATTACTAGAAGGGAAGATATTATTCGAAAGTATGTAATTTGAAAATCTGATACGAATATTCAAGGCTCATATAAATCATTTGATTACAGTTTGTTCTCGATCTTCATATAAATTAATTTTGTCATGCTTTAAAATTTATGAAACACTCTGTATGTACAGAGAAATAGACAATGGTGGGACATTTTCATCATAGGCATGAGTATATTGACGTCACACTATTGATACAGGCGATCATCCCACATATTCGTCATATCTATGGTCTTCCCATGTAAACTTTTGCGGTTATATCGTGACGGTTGGGACTCATCATATGTTTGCAATATGTCTTTTTTTTTTATTTAATGACGACATATATATACATGATGTCAAGAGTGAGAGAATATTCATTCGTTTCCTTATGACTAACGTATTCATGGCTATGTTCTGTCGTTCATTGTAAGAACTATTTTCTTTCATTCGTTTTTTCATTTTGTTCGTAACAACATGGCGAAGGTGGGCGAAACATACATAAAAAAAAAACTTTCCCTTTGCCTTTCATAAAAAGGTACCATACTACCTCGAATATTTCATATCACAACGAGAAAATGACAAAATCATTACTTGCTTTAGTTTTCTTTCATATGACTGGCCTTCTTCCAATGATATCCGCGGTGAAAATGTCAATTGACAGCTACAATGGAGCACCTACAAACAACGAAATCAACTCATTTATAGCCTATATCAGGACTATCGAGCCCGAAACTTGGTCGACTACCACGAATATGGCCAACGAATATGCTCAAGGTCATAGTGGTGAAGCAATTAAAGCCATGGGTCTCATGTATGAAATCACCGGGAATAAAAGTATACTCGATCGAATGGTGCATTTTGTTGATGTACTTTTGTCACAGCGCAATGATATTCTGCCACCTCCAAAAGGTCATCGCACGGCTTGGACGGGTACTATTGCCCCTATATGGCCAGGCAATACTGGTAGTCCAGCAACCGGAGGTGCTGAACAGGGCGATTCTGTTGGACATCTCGCGTACTGTGCTCGACTCATTCTTACGAAAAAGGATTTGTGGAACATGAGAGTTATCGACGGAGATCCATTTCATCATGGTAATACTTATCTGGAACGTGCGAAAACATATCTTGCCCAAGCAGACGTGACAATATCACAATTTCTCTTTGCTCATCTTCTTCATCTCAAAGACAATAAGCATTACTTCTTTGCAAAAGCATCGCCATATAAGAGTGGAGAAAATCTACCCTGGAATCAACAGATGATGATCTCGTATGGCCTACAAAATGCTGCTGTCGCTCATGAAATTCTTAGTGCTAATGCAACTCTTGTCAAGGAATATGATGATATTGTCCAAGCTAATCTCCAGTGGTTTTGGTCTCTCGTGCAAAGAAAGACAATGAATAAAAAGCAAGTTTACAATTGGGGTTATTCTCCTAGCCAACAAGGTGGTGAAGATTCTAATCATGGAAGCCTTGATGTTGCCGGTTTCTGTCGTGCATATGCTCTCAACCGTTATAATATCACTCAGACAATGATGATACCGTTTGCCAATATGCTTGTCGAAGTGATGACGCTTCCAAATTCAAAGTACGCTGGTCGAGTCGATGGAACGAGTGGGCAAGGCCATGCTGCAAGTACAAACAATATTCGTAGTGGATATTTATGTTTAGCGTATTTCACTCCTAATTACTATACGAAGATTATGAGTGCTGATCTTATTGAGGGGGGCACAACACGCAGTCCTGATGTATTTTCGCGCTTCGAATGGGTTAAGAGCAAATTATCTACACCAAGCTGAACGACAAGAAAAATGGGTTCAATCTATTAATTTATTAACAGCGTTTATATATCTTGTATCTTTTTTTCTGAATAAATATTCATTCAGAAGCGAAGTCTTCGATAAGTTTGACATAGGAATGCGAGCTTAGCATTCGCACTGCATTACTTAATGATTCTGGATTAGAGTTAAAAAAGTAACTTAATACTTTAGTATTACAGTTAAAAAAATTACTTCAATACTTTGGCATTGGTATTAGAAAAGTATTAACCTAATGGTGATGCTTATGATTTCCAAGAACAGAACAAATTTGTTCTGTTATGGAAAGCCGTTCCCCAAAAAAAGCACAGAGTTGCTCTGTTTTGGGAAAAATGTTCCCATAACGAAACAATTTTATTCCGTTCTTGGAATATATAAGCATTACCATTACATTAATATTTTTGTAATACTAATGCTCAAGTATTAAATTAATTTTTTAACACTAATGTAAAAGCATTAAGTTAGTTTTTTAACACTAATACAAAAGTATTAGCATTTTCTTAACACTAATGTTAAGCCAGCACCCCTAAGTTCTCTTCGAAGTGGGCATTCTTTGACGTAAATAATTAATATACTTTGAATACATTCTTGAATGTGAAGAACGGAGAGAAATAAAAACTAGTGAAGGGATGGTGTGTTTTATATTAATGATGGTACCCATGCAGACAGAAACATCATCTTTTGTACAAGTTTTGTCTCAGAAAAAACGGTGTATCATTTATATAGGGTTTTTTTCCCTTTTGTACAGATTCTCGGCATCAAAGTATTTAATTGCGAAAAAAGCTGAAACAATATTGAACATTTAGGAGCACTTCAAGACATAAGATACACAGTAAATTATAATGGGTCTCCTCAAGATTGTTCACATTTCTCGTCTTACTGCGAATATATAGTATTTTCTTACAATATGCCAGTCTTAATTCAACAAGTAATTATACGTTACTTTTGAAAACGTATGGTGTTCTGTTGTTTGTCGGTACCATACATTTTGTTAAAAAAAGAACAAAATTTATTCAAAATAAGGACTTTGAAATTTTTTTTCAAGCATATTTGTAGTTGTGTAGTAATTTGAATGTTTTATTTACCCGTCTACATGATTCTATATCAGTAAGCTTTTACATGTAATGGAAAAAACAAATGTTATGCTAATTAGAAAAATTTTTACGAAAAATCTAAATTACTACTTAACTTTTAATATACTTGAAAAAATTGACAAAGTCTTTATTCTAACAAGAACAAACAAGAAGAATTGTAATGAAACTCTACAATAAGACGATGTTATCTATTCTGTAACTAGCCAAAAATTCTAATAGATTGGTTCTTAGATGTCAATGATAATCTGTATCTAAAATTTGTTAATTTGGTGGTGAAAGTGTATGGATGGGTTGTGAATATATAGAGTGTCGGCATTAGACATCGGCGTGACCGCCGTGACTCACGATCGTGACCAGTTTCTTTAAAAAAGCCGTGACCGTGACTGGAGCCTGGTCACGGTCGGTCACGATAAATTTTCAATATGGCCGTATAACGGCTATTTTTCTAATATCATGCGAGAATTCAATCAATTGCAACAAATTTTCTTTGGAGAGTTTTTTTCGAGAGTGCTTAAATTCTACAATCAATCAAAATATCAGATATATTTTGTTATATCTGTTTGTAAATCCCTCTCTTTTCTTTTTTTCACACCATCAATGGCCATTATGTTATAATTTTCATAAATAGGAACAACTTTTACTCAGCGTTTTATGACCTCGTCTACACTAAAAAAAATAATATGGTAGTGACTTCATATTGTTGTTGGTAGTGGTGATGAAAGAACAAAGGAAGATGATAATAATGAAAAAGAAGAATTTGTTCTTAATGGTAATTTTGGTGAATCTTTTGATTGATAATTATCGAAAAATCGAAGAATATCTTCAATAATTTTGATTTATTCTTTTCTAGCATGTATTTATTCGATATGTTTCATGTTCAAGTTAAGATGAAAAAAATCTTTTTTATTTCAAAATTTCAATTGAGTACCTTACTGTTATTTAATTATCATTCGATGAATTTCTTCTTTGAAAAGTTAGGCAAACGATTATCGGATTCGATAGGTTTAATGATGCTGCTCCCATTGGTATCGATGGATCAGATCATTGAGAAAAGTGAACATCATCTCCTATTTTGCTTCAACATAATTTGTAAAATGATAGAACTATAATTAATGAGAAATATCAATTAGAATTCTGCTAGGAATATCTCTTAGCTAGAGAAAATCGCATCGAAACGATAAAAAAACTTTTTGCTGTACAGTTTCTTTTTATATAAAATATGAATAAAAAAGTCAAATATCTTTCCGAATCAGCATCAGAAAGACAATTTGTCGTAATTAAATGAACAAAAAGGTTGTAGTTTTCAAAAGAAAATTTCATTCATCGTCTTATATGGTAACACGTAGCATAGAACGAAAGTCGGTCGATAGGCTTTTTTGCTTTTACAAGCCATGAAGAAAATGTCAGTATCTCTTCTGAATGATGCAGGAAAATCCCTTATCCATGTTAATTTACTGTCGTCGCTGAAGTCATTGAAAGCATTTTTAAAATTTTATTCTTTTACAACTTTGACATCTATGTAGTCACTCAAAAAGAAATTATTGAAACACTTGCACTTCATCATACGAACAAGTAGTTTACTAGAAAAAACAATATCTGATTTGCATTTTGATTTTATCCAGAGATAGCCAAAGATGAAGCCTAACTGCAGTGCAAATACCAAGATTGTAGATCAAAGTTCTGAGTCACCAGATGGAAATTATTGAAAACTATTTTTTTCGATACAAAAAAGTATTTTCTTTTTCTTTCTTGAACAGTTAACTAAATTTTTTTTCTCTTTTTTCTTTACATGAGATAATGCAAATTTTGAGTCCGTCATAGTTATACTTCCTCTGCGTTCTCTCCCTATACGTTTATGATGTATCTGTTCTCGCTTTCGTCGTCATCTTCTAGTCCGTATTAATCAGTTTTTTCTCGCAATTTCTTCTTCAAACATCAATGTTAGTATACCGTACCGATAATAAAATCTCTCATGTATTTTTTTAATATGAATAATTTACTGTTGTCTCTGTTCTTGTAGGTATCTGCTAAAAACTAATCTTTTCAATCAGTTCACCTTGATTCTTCTGTTCTGTCGAATGGAAAGCAATATCTCTATTGACCTGAAAAATCCAGTACTGACTGATTTCTATGTTTTTTGAAAACCTTGAAATTCTTATCAAAATATTCTTCACATACGACAAAAGTTATCTTATTGGTAAAACTCCTATCGGAAATTCTAAGAAAATCTTTCTCACATCTCTCTTCTGAAATCAAACTGAAGTAATGAATCTAATCAAAGCTGAAAAATACATCGATAAAGAAATACATTCAAAACATGTTTCATATGGAAAAAAACCGATGGTACTTTAGATGAGTACATTACAAATAGTTCAATTTCGTAACACTATAATAAAGTAAAACTTAAAACAAAGAAAAAGCAAATGTTGGATGATTTGAAGAGGCTTCAGGATAAAAACTCTTCCCTGTTAATCAAAAAAAGAGATGGCAAAATCGTTTCATATATGTTGAAATCTTTGAATTTTTCTCCTTTTTTTTCTACTCACTGAAAAGTTGCTGCATGTTCTCAAAGACCACTACAGGTACTACATGAGGAAATCTCGTTAAGAAGTCTTCTTTCTCTTCATGAGTATCAATTTCGTATTCTAACAGAACAAATTTGTATGAAACAATATGATTATTGACAATTTATCGTTAATAACATTAAATGGAACACACACGGTAAAAATCAGATTTTTAGTGGAAGTCTATTGACACACGACAAAATCGAACAGTGGCTCGATCGTTGGAATAAACAATCGTCATCGTCTTAATGAATCAACGATATTGAATATTTCTAAATTGATAGTAATTCACATTTGTTACTCTTCGATTCGAAATTTTGTCTGTTTCTTGCAAAGATCAAGTGACGTAAAGCTCCACAATAATGTCAGTCTAACTCTTGGTCGCTTGTTTCTTACCTCAAAAACAGCTCGTGGATTGGAAGTGAATCTCTTTCCAGCTTATTGGGTCATTATTTTTGACATCAGTTGGTATTCAGGTCTTTTCTCAATACAACCCAGTCGTTGATATTCAACTTAATGTCTCTAAGTTTAACCGCTGATCTTCAAGAGGTATTTCGTTGATATCGATTCAGTCAAAAGAAACCAATTTATATCTATCGTAAGTGAAAGAACACAATCAGAACGATTATCAAAACTGTTTATTCTTATGCAATTTTTCTAATTGTATTTGAGGTCTAATTGACAAAGGAACAATGAAGAAGAAAGTCGACAAACGACAGATCTCCAAGCAAGCAGTATCTGATATCATTTTACTTATGATGAAGTTGCTCGATTGCATCGATTTGAAACTGGTCTTCACTACGATTCATGACATCGATAAAATGCTAATCTAATCGAAGATCTAATTCTTCAAAGTCTAATCAATCAATACAGCGATACAATAGTATCATGTTGTCAACAGGGTTGATTTTAAATTCATTGAAATCAATCTTTGTTTGACAGAACAACCAGCGAAACGTAAATTTTATTTGAAGCAGTTTCTTTCTTTCAATTCATTAACACATGATCGGCAATGTAACCGAAGAACGAAATCTTTCACTTTCAGAGCAAAGCGAAAGAAACATTCGATCATAGTTCACTTTTGACAAATTTGTTGTCAATCTTAATCTGGAATTTCGATTGATCGTCGAATGTTTCCCTGCAATGCAGACAATACGAATTGGTTCTCAATTCTGTGATGAATCAAGAAGTAGTAGAAGTGATTTATAGTAATAGAGAAGAGAAGGAATTTGTTTCTATTACTTCGATAATCCAGATCATGCTATACTAATGTACAAGTCAAAAATAAATCGATGAAAAGATACCTTAGCATTGCTCAAGACGCGCGATTAGTAGTTTTTAATCGAAGATGAAGGAGAAAATAGCGACAGAATATTTATAGCAGAATCTCTATTACGAACTTATATGACTGCTCAAATGGATCAATTACATAGGAGAACTATTGAATTATTTTTCCAAATGTCATCTCTTTATTTTCAAAAAAAAAACACTTATTTACAACCAAATGTCCAATGAATGTGGCTTGTGTCGATAATTTAATGAACTAATCCATCTTGGTCGAGAGAGCGATGACATGATGTACCATTCTGGAGCCAAATGGGATAAATTGTTGGAAGAATCTTGAAGAAATTTCTCATGTTGGCAGTACAACGTGAAATGAATGAGCTTTGAAGAACGTTCGAATATTTTTCCAAGCCAACGAATCAAATGGCGAGTAGAAAGCCACGAATCTGGATGTCCCTCAATGTTCAGCGTCAACTGTTTCAGACGAGGCGTCGATGGAGAATGACTGAAAAGTTTGTCCACTATTCGCACAAGATCCTTAAGTGAACAATCAGCATCTTTTGTCTTAAAATATAATATTTCAATTTGAGATGAGAGTAAAATGCCGAGTTCAACATTCGAAGAAAGAGCACGACCAAAATCAAGATCTGATTCGATGTAAAGTTCACGAAAATATGGGGAACGATTTGCAATATGAAATAAATGAGCAATATTTTCACCGACAACACCACTAAATTGTTTTAAAGAAAATAATTGAGATCAAGGATAAAGTTCAAAAGAAAACTTACTTATCATCAGGAAAGTCTCCTTCAAGGTTGATTTTTCTAAGACGATGCCAACAAGATACTGCTTCTAGTTGTTGAATTAATTCATCTTTAACATAATCTAATTCGTAAATTTCCATCTAGAAATAGATTTTCTTGTTCCAAAGAGTTATTGACATGTATTCATTTTCTTACTTCTTGACAATTTTCGTCGATAGGTTCATCTGGAACGCAATTACTACTCTGATTCGTCGTAGGATTTGCGAGTCATCTGTGGATAGCGAAAGTTCACTTGCTCATAATTTGCCGTTGATTGAATGCCGGTTGCTTGGCAGTATTCGACATAAAGATCATCACTGCATTGTTCACCATTGAGTACGTGATACATGCCCAATTTAATTTGAAATGTAAATGTATTCAATTTAGTCAATGCCAACCATTGTCGTAATACGACCACTCGTGGAAGACTGTCTTTTCCACCGGATTTTATATCACCCGATATGGTCAAGCGTTCCAGTTGACTATGACGTTGAAGATCTTCGAAAAAGTTTAAAACCCAGGTAACACCAACATAGAGTTTAATGCTGACGCAACGTAATTCAGGTACAACGGCTTGTTGCAATGGTATCGAACTTGGTGGCTCAATGCCAAGATCAGCGAAAGCACTAGAAAAGCAATGACAAAGAAAATTTCCGTTACATGTTTCTTTTTGAGTCTATGTGACTTACCAAGAGATGATGACACTGAGTCGACGTAATCGAGGTAAATAACCATCATTGAGGAGCTTGATGAAAAGCTCTCTTGAACATTCATCGATAGTGAGTATTTGTAAATTCTGATGGATATTGATTCGAGGACAATGTTGATCGAACAAAGAAAGATAATTCTGAGAAAGACGATCACCAATACGCAAGTAGAGTGAACGCAGTTGAGGATAGAAGTTCAGAAGTGGAACTACAATGTTAAAATCAGTAAATTGTTCGTATTGAGAATGATGATATCGATCATGATCAATATCCAACGACAGTGAGTGAATATTGGACAAGAATGAATTGTCATCTAATAGTGTTCCGAACAGGTGACATGGTACATCTTCGATGGTGACAGCTTGTAGTTTTGGCCATGTCGATTTATCAAGAGGTACTTCTGAAATGAATAAATTAAGTGCATGTGGAGCACGTCGTTCGGATAAGTGAAGATAGACGAATTGTGAAGCATATTTTGGTATAATTTTGGTCAGATAACGAAGATACAATTTCAAGTTCATGTGTCGATTACAAGGCAAGCAGAGTGGTTGTTGAATGAGTATCGTTGTAAATCGTTTGTTGAGTTTTTTAAAGGCGCGAAGTAGATCATGAGGAGCAAGATAAGTGAAAATAAGATAAAATATTTCAGCAGATAAATACTCAAGACACGATCGTTGTTCAGTCATGATAATTGGTGAGATTTTTTACATCAGATAGCTATTTATACTATCAAATATTTCAGTGTTGACCTTTTTCAAATAATTGGTTAGATTGAGTGACATCATGAATAATGATCGTCTAAGAGGACAAGAAAGAGAATAGAACAGTCGACAAGTTGTCAAATTTGTCAATGAACAGTTGAGAACAGGAATGACATATTCTTACATGGGCATACTTATTTTATGAGTCATTTTTTCTTTAGTAGTAGAGCTAAATGGTTCTTTCTAATAATTATAAGTGAACATGAAAAAAATATTGACGTAATCGATCAAAACTAGATTAAATATTTGTTTTTTTTTGTTAATATGTTATATTTATTTTTTCTTCTTTATCTGTTATAAAGAACTTTTCTATATGGCATATTGTTATTTTCTATCCGACACTATTTACACTTTCTCCTGATTGATGATGTTTTGTTTGAAGAGTGAGTGCGTTGTTAATGAAAGAACTACAGATTGTATGTATGTACTTAGGGTATACCAAAAGTTCTGATCACAGTTTTTAAAATTTAATAAAGCAATAAATATTGAATATTTTACTAAGGCAATATATAGTATAACGTCTCGTCTTTAATAATGTATAGAGCAACTCTCTCTTAGACTTAGTTCTAACATCCTTTCAGACTAAATCTATAGTATTTATAGCCAAGAAAAGATCATGCCAACATAAAACCACAATACAGAAACGAAGAGACATTCGTTATTTTATTTTATTAAATGCTCAAAATAATCACCATTATTTTCGATACAAAGTTTCATTCTTTCTAACAGTTTATCGAAAGTCTTTTTAAACTCGTTTATTGGAATATTCTTCACTATGGTGGAAACCTCTTGAGCTAATGATTCTTCGTTTGTGTGATCCGTCAACTTGTTCTTGATATAATCATTTAGCCAAAAGTCACACGGTGCGAGATCTGGTGAATATGGTGGATGTGGAATGATTTCGATTCCTTCCTCCATTAAATAATCAATAACATCTGGATGAGTATGAGGAGGACCATTATCATGAAGCATTTTATATGTAGTACGTGATGACTTTTCCTTTTTTCTTATTTCATTGATAACAGGTATAAGACAATTATCAATATAGTAGTCATGATCGATTGTCTTGCCCTTATCTACTTTGTGTATGAGAAGAGAACCAGTGGATTTGAAGAAGAAGCAAAATAGTGTTCTAGGTTCAAATCTATTCCGACGAACAATGGTTCTTGGTGGTTCATTTTCACCAACCCAAGTAGCATTGCTTGACTTTCGACCAATCTGCCTGTGATAAATCCATGTCTCATCACCAGTAATAACATCACATAAATGCCATGTTCCATTTCTAAATTTCTCTAAATTTTGACGACAAATTCTAAGTCGTTTTTGTTTTTGTTCGTCAGTAAGTTGATGAGCAACCCAACGTGATGTAACTTTTCTCATCTTTAGACGATCATGAATAATTCGTTCTATTGTACCACGTGATAGATCAGTCTCACCCATAATATCATCATAAGTTGAGTGTGGATCATCTTCGATAACTTGTCGAACGCGTTCAACATTTTCATCTGTAAGTACCGAAATCGGACGACCAGATCGAGGATCATCAGTGACATCGTCTCTTCCTTCACGAAAACTTTTCGCCCATCTTCTGACTGTTGGATATGATGGAGCATCAGGTCCCAATGCCTCTGTAAGTTCGTCAAAGATTGTTTTTGAATCTATTCCCAAAATAGCTCGAATTTTGATATAATATCGATTGAATTCATCAGTCATGTTTAATGTCTTCTTTTAAGATTGAAATCAAATTCTATTACGATTTTAAGTCGAGTACGGTACAAATGAACTAACAGCGAACGACCTCTCATTTATATATACTATCGAAATGTAATATTCTAGAACATGACGTCATAAAACGTGACGAGAGAGTGACCAATAGAAAGTTCCAGAATGTACCTGACCATTGAACAAGAATTAATAATATTTGCATTGTCTGTAAAATTATAGATTTAGTCTGAAAGGATATTAGAACTAAGTCTAAGAGAGAGTTGCTCTATATATTATTAAAGACGAGACGTTATACTATATATTGCCTTAGTAAAATATTCAATATTTATTGCTTTATTAAATTTTAAAAACTGTGATCAGAACTTTTCGTATACCCTAAGTATTTCCATCTAACAAATATAAATAAATAAGAGATTAGTATTAAAAGACAGACGAGACAAGAAAGATCAATACTGAAAAATCACAAATTAACTGTTCGAAAATAAAATAGATCATTTATTATTTTTCCTGTATCGCTATTCGAGTTTGGTGTGATTGTCGTGACCAACATTGACGAGAGTAACGATATCAGTCATGAAATTTCATCAAAAATTTAATCAGTTTGAATAGTTATCTGATATGAAATGATTCAAATAATATAAAAATAAATATGGCTTCGCAACCACTCATCTTTAATCTTAATAACGTGAACGAAACAGATCTATAACATAAAAATCATGAAGTTTGATTTGTTTTTGAACTTAGTCATTTGATTATCTGTGTTTGTTTTTGTGGATGTTAATAATTTCGAGAACTCATTTATCGAGGCTCAAAATGGTCTAGGCTGGATCAAAGAAAACCGACTTTTAGGCTGTGTTGATTCTGATTAGTTCACCTAATAAAAATTCTTCTCGAACATAATCTTATTTTCCAGAATAATTGAAGTTGTTTATAATCATTATTATTTTCTCTTCTGTCTGACGGTTACAGTTAGAAATTATGTAATATACTTAAGTATATGAAGTTTCAATCAGCTGAACAGCTTATGAGATTAGTAAAAAAAGTTCGCAATCGAATTGAACTCAAATGATCTGAAACCGATGACAAACTTTTGTCATATTACTTCAAATTAATGATTAGATCTTTTTCTTACGAACAGGAGTCATTATGTGTTCATTTCATCTGATTAGACTAAATTTAGACATGTAGTAACTTGATTTCGTATGTAAGAAATTAATAATCGCTCCATTCAACGATATATAACAAGAACTGATCATTATTAATTTTTGCTGAAACTAACGAAAGTTGATTGACGAATTGCAGTTTAATGTACTGAACTGGAGCTGACACGTATCTTCACATAGTTAATCACATTCAAACAATTTTTCTGTACAAATATACAGTTGAAAACAAAAAAGAGAATAGTATATTTCATCTAAATAAATTAAGCTTTAGAAAATAAAAATAAAAAGACGAATAATATTGACAAAACCAATATTTGTCACTCGAATCAAACAGCTGTATCAGCTTCAACCCTAACTATGCAACCAATTGAAATAAGTCGGTGTTCATTTGAAAATCGATTCATGGGCGCCCACGGTAAAAAGGTATTAATCCAGTCCATCCAATGGTTTTCGTTTCAAAAAATTTCAGTCTCTTTGGAGCCCTAGAATCTAAAGTTATTAGGATGAATGAAAAAAATTGATACTGAATAATACAATATTATAACAGACTTCAATTACGTTGGAGTTTTCTTTTTCATTCAAAGGAAATATTTAATTATTGTGTTAAAAGCAATTGTTTTTTGTTTGTAACTATATGTTTATTGCTAAACACTGCTGTTTACTTCTCAATGAGAGTCGTCTATTGTATGTTTTAAAATTTCTTAGATTGTAAAGTATATTAGAAATAATTTTATTCAAAAAACTAATATTTTTAAATGATGATTTCATTTTTTTTTAAATATGAATTCTGGTAAAATAAATTGCAAAAGCTAAAGTTCTAATTTAGTCTTATTTAACTTTGTCTAACTAGTTTTTGTACTCTATGATAGAAATTCTTTATTCATATTAAAATTTGGAAAAACTTCAAGTAAAATTGTATTGAATAACATCTCAGAATATTTATTAACATGTAGAAATTGATCACTTGATCATATATTTCAATCGGGTGGGTGTGGGTGATGTTTGTCTTGTCTTCATACACACATTCACACCCACACACCCCACACCCACCCCATCCACACCCACCCACACCCCACACCCACACCCCACCTACACCCTATTCCCACCACACCCACACCCACCCACACCCACCCACACCCACACCCCACCCACACCCTACTCCCACCACACCCACACCCAAATTACATCAAAGAGTGTAACTGTGAAATAAAATTTAAACATTTACAATAGAAGATTGTTGAAATAATAATAAAAAGACAAGACAAACAGATCTAAAAGAACACTTGATAAAATACGAATTTTTGCAAATTTCTATTAATAACAAAATTGTTTTTTTTTTGCCTTGTCATAAATTTGAAAAAAATTTAAAAAAAAAGAATTTAAACATATTTAATCTATGAGACATTAAGTTTTCATTGTTTTTAAAAGAATTCTAAGAAAATTTTTCATAGAAATATTAAAAAAAGATAAGTGAAACAATTTTGAAGATTTATATAAGACTCGAAAATAATCATTTTTTGTTATAATTGAGATCTTATTCAATTTGTTTTGTTAATCATTGAAGAGCAATAAAAGATCTTTCGATACATATACATATATCTCAAAGTTTTCTTTGGATGATACTTCAAACGGAAAACAAATTAATTTGAATAACATCGAAAAATTGAAAAAAGTTCGAATGACTTTCTCAGTATTAAATATTCATAGAAAATTGAAAAGTTATTTTATTCTCATTGATAAAAAGAATTTTTCAATGTTGATATTTAGAAAATAGATATAGTAAATCAAACTTTGAAATATTATTAGAAATTTCAATAAAAAATATCATTATTAATAAATTATGAAAAAAAAACCTGTTTTAATTTTTTGTCAACTATTTACTCAAACTATTCTTGTTTTATCTTAAACTTACGGTAAATCACATATTTTAATCTTTTTTATGTATTTTATAAACTTGTTTAAAGTTATAATTATCTATTAAGATCAGTAAGAAGAATTTTTTGTTTGAGACTTAGAATATTGATATTTTTGGTTTATAATGAAGAGATTTTTGGATGGTTTACTTTTCTATTAAAAAAAAACAGAATAGATTGGAATTCTCAAGCATAAAATTGAATAATATTAAATGAAAAAGAGAAGAAATGATTTTATAATTATACTTCTATTGATTGTTGAGATATTCACCAAATAAATGTCAAATAAAGACAAAGCAATACGTTATAAACTAAGATTGATTATAATTTTTTCAATGAAATCGTTTTAAAATAATATCGATATAGTTAATTTATTGATGATAAAATCTTTTAATAATTCTCTTAAGTTCTTCATCTGAAAAAATTGTGATATTATATTAAGATATTCTATCCAATTAAATTTTTTTCTTTTTATATCAAATACAAAGATTAAATTATTACCAAGTTTTTATTTTCTTATGACTGAAGAATATATGCTCATAATTATTATTCAGATTTTAACGGTCGATTGAAAAGTATTTTGCACAACTTTAAAATTCTTATTTCTTGCGTTTTACTCATGCTTTATTTCTGATTTTTTTTACACAACATGCACACGCTATGGGCATATAGAATTACATAATCAAACAATCGAAAACAGTTTTTTTTCTTCCCATTGTCCTAAGTTTGCTTGAAGGTCAATTTTCTGCGTTTAAACAATATTAATGTTAATTATATTTTAGTTTCTAATAAATTCATCTTTTCAATTGTACCTCTATTTGTGTCCTTCAATGATTATCATGAATTTTATCAAGAAACATTGAACAAAACTCTTGTATGAGTCAAACTCTATAAGCATTTGGTATGTTGTTCCAGTTTGCCATAAACTTGATTTTTGTCCTGCAACAACTAGTGATGATATACCATTTGTTCAATTCGATGATATAGGTTTTACCCGAACTATTGAGTAATGTTTAGGTAAGCTTCTGTCATTTATCCAAATACACTTTGCTAAAAATGCATATATTTCCGATAACTTTAGCATCATCGAATTAGACAAATTATACAGTGGGTACCAAAATTGATCAATCACCTTAATGAACTTTTTTGTTTTGTTCATACCTCAGA
>CAJNOP010000209.1:134244-145824 GCA_905250075.1 Rotaria sp. Silwood1
AAAACCAGACAGTTCTAGCTTATTTAGCGTCTGAGGTATGAACAAAATAAAAAAGGTCATTAAGGTGGTTGATCAATTTTGGTATCCACTGTGTATCACCGCTGACTGCTGCAGGACAAAATCAAGTTTAAAGCAAACCAGATCAACATACCGAATGTTTATAAAACTTGACCCATATAAAATTTTTGTTCCATGTTTCTTGATAAAATGCATGATAATGATTGAATGATACAAATACAGTTACAATTGAAAAGATGAATTTATTAGAACCTAAAATATAATTAACATTAATATTGTTGAAACGCAAAAATGAACCTTCGGGCAAGCTTAGGACAACGGAGAGAGAAATAATCATTTCCGATTGTTTGATTATGTAATTTTATATGTCCACAGTGTGTGTATTTTGTGTAAAAAAAAGGGTATGGTTGTCCTTCCTACTTAAGCCCACATTTACCCACATCCGCGCCACTCACACTCCATCCCCACGCTCGATATAGGTGAAAAACAACAGAACAAATGTAAACTTACGTCATCGTATAGTAAAAACAGGGTGGCCAGATCTTCTGAAAAGTAGGGAAACTTTCTGAAATTTGAAGTTCTTTCTGAATTTCTTCTGCTCTTCTGATTTTTTCTGATTGTAGTGTTTCCTTCTGCATTTTCCCGAATTCGACACTACTTTCAGATCCCAGCTTTGCTATTACAGTTCAGGAAAGTTACAACACATTACCATTATAGATGAATATTGCGCCACTTTTTTCTCAATGATCCGTCGGTTATTTCTGAATCATATAGACAAGTTCGGCTACAGAAATGCGCTAGAACTTTATAATTTTTTATTTCAACCGTCTTATTTGATTAAACATTACACAGACAAAAGCTAAACTATTGAATAGTGGGCGTTAACATGATCGGAGTTGATTCTGAAGAGAAACAAAGCGAAGTAAATTCATTACCATCAGCAACATCATCTCGAGTAAAGAAAAAAAGAAGTTCTTCGTAAAGATTGGGTATTCATTGACGAGTATTCATCTTGGTTACAAACAATAAATAAAACATTTAACTAGAAATACTAATAATTATTCTTGCAATTAGTTTTAGAAAAATATATTATTTCACAAAAAAATTGCTGAAGCAAGTTCGAAAAATGGAAAATATAACTAAGGGTTCAAAAAGTGTGTGCTACATAATCTTTTTTTTCTTGAGTTTCTTAACTTAGAGAGTACATATATGTATATGAGTCTTTTGTACTTTCTCGTGTATATATTTTTCATCTAGTGAAAAAATTCGACGCATTGTGTCTTCTATTAGTTGTTTTTCTAGCATCAGCTAAATGTTATTTTCACTATATTGTCTTTCTTTATAGTGAAGAACCTTTGAAAATAAAGTACAGATGAATGAAATAAACGTAGTGGAGCATTTGATGTCAGGAATTGAACATGGAAGTCGCTAGTTCGAAGAAAAACAGTCTTTCTGATAAGTTTCTGATTTTCCGAAAAAATTTTCTGATCATTTTCCGATTTTCATAAAAAAGTTTCTGATTTTTGAATTTTCGATCTGGCCACCCTGAGTAAAAAATATATTAGCTCACTAGTTACAAATAGTCTATATGTATGCTATACGAAAACGAAAAAACATTCGATGATGTGTTATATATTTAGTCATCATTGAATAGTGCAGAATGTAATTGTACCATGTCAGTTTTATCCAACATACCGTTAGTCTATACAGAATTTATTTTTGCAGTTTTTCTGCAAAAGTATGGGTGTGAGTGAAATAACACCCCGCACTCACACCTATACGGACGCCTATACCCACAACCATATTCACACGCACGGCTCACCCGAATTTCACCAATAAGACTTTCGCCAATATATCCTGAAGGCTTTCGTCCATTGGCAAGAGTGCAATACACATGCACAAGTGGAACTTGTAGATGAACTCAAAACAGCAAGATAAACTCTGACATTCCATCCACCTCACAGGAATCAAACATTTGTACTCATCTGTGACAAATGGCAAGTCTTATTGGTGAAGTTTGAGAATCCCACACCCACACTGACACACGCATTCACACCCAATAGTCGCTAATATTTGTAATTCGTTAGTTTGGCAATGAGAGCTTTAACTTGACCCGAATATGCGTAGTGTCTTTCACTTACAATACAAACACTCCCATTGTAAGTATCACGAATCATTAATGTCTCTCAAACATGTCTTTCAATTCGTCCTTCTGTTGTCATTGAACGTAGTTATGCTTTATTTGGAATCCACGCGATGCCACTTACTTCCTAGAAATGTGTTTTCCCTAATACCTTTGATTTGTTCAGCAAGTTTTTTTATGATCTTGTTTTCTACTAACAAGTCTAGAGTTCCGTATAATCTATTGGCACCGCAAACAATATCACCCCAATTTAAATCGATGACACCAGATGCTTTATCGATTTTTCCAGCAGCTACATTACACCATCGACCTTCCGGATGATATCCTAACCAAAATATGAGTTCATTAAATTGGCTGATATAATAATTACCACCATCATTACATTTCCAATGACCTGTCAGCTCGTCAGAAGTGCTACTCCAATATATAGGAAGCCCAGTAGGAATAGGGTCTTGATGGTATTGTGCTGATACTCGACTCCACGACTTTGTGAGAAAACTATTTTTCGTATCGAGTATCTTAGTCATTGTTGCATAATCAAATGATATTTGTATATCAATATCACCTGTGTAGCGATCTCTTCCAGTCGGTATATCGCCGAATGCTAAGTGTATAACATCTTCATCGTCAATAATTCCATAGCCAACGTGAGACCAGCTATAGTCTCTATTTTGACTTGATCTTCCATACCAAAAAACTTTTCGTCCATATTGACAAATAAAATAATCGCCATCATCATTCGATTTCCATACGCCGGATAAATTTCGAACAGTCGCTTCCACTAGTAATACTGGTATTTGATATTCTATTCCTCTATGTTTCTCAGTTTTTGTGCCAAGCACACGGAAATATGTATATGGCTTTAATAATACTTCAGCTTCTCTTGGATAAGCTGACTTATCACTAATATCACCACAACAATGTGAAAATATTTTTGGAATTATTATTTCAAAAACTGTATTGCATTGAGCAAACTGCGCAGCGACAGCAAATCTTTTCGATGCTGATGAAAATCCAGACCAAAAAAATGTTCGATCCTTTTTATACTTTGCTAATTGTACAGTATTTAGTAGAAATCCTCTATACACTGTACCATGAAATGGATACGAATTTAAAGCATTTATTAGAACATTTATATAAGGATAAATTACATCTAGTTGTTCTTTGTTATCGCTTCTAATGCAACTATTCATTTCGTAAACAAGAAATGTTTGCCTTGTATATGCCAATATGCATAAAGTTGGCTCATCAGTACTATTTTCTAGGAATGGATTGGTCACTTCGTTGATCTCATTCTGGTTACGTTTGATGAGTTTTCCAAAATATCGAATTGCTTCGATAACGCTACCAGACCGTGATGCCTCGAAAAGTATTTTGAAATTAGTAGAAACAGTATCCGAATAAGAATTTGGTCCTTCAATAGCTCGAAATCTATGTTTACCATCACGCTGCTGTCTCTCTTCAATGTGAGTGTCCATTGAAAATAATCTTCTACTTGATTTCAGTTAAAATCTAAAAAGCACAAATGTTCCTAATTATATTAAGAGGTCTGAATAATATCCCCTAAAAAGCGGCAAACTGTTCCGCTTGCAGCAACAATACTTCACCTCCAACAAATCCAAAGTGCAATCTTTTTCTAGATACTGACATCTATCATTTCAGAAGATTCACACGACGAATATCCATTGTTATCCTGACAAGAAGAAGTGAACAATCCCTTAAACAGAAATGAATCGAATTTCCCTTTCATCTCAAGAATAATTTCTGGTATAAATTGATTTTTCCCAAGAGAAATGAAAAATTTTATGGGAACCGGTAACTGTGCATGAAGCTGCGCTTTTTTATTGGCCCACACTCTTATTCACACATCATATTTCTTGCAATCTTTTTAAATCAGTATTCCCATCATATAGTAGCTTTGTTTCTGACGCTTAAAATACTCTTTCTACGTAGTCTAAGGAATTTTTATAATAAGTTACTCATCGATATGAAATAATCAAAATCAACTATACCGTACGAATTTCAGTCATACGACCTTCCAACTTTGTCGAATGTCGTGTGTGCGAGGCGAGTTTCATTTTACTTGTATGACTTATTTGTTTTTTTTTACGTCAGAACAACGCTACGGTCGTTTACTGGTTGTTTACGCTTCATTTGCTCTTTTTCTTTTTTTTTCTTTTCAGCTGCACATTTTTTTTTTCGGGAGAACAGAACAGCAATATTATTAAAGTATTCAAATAACAAAGCGTATATAACTGATTGTAAGTATGTAGAAATTCAATTTACAGTTAGTATATATACTTATGTCAAACTCTCTATGAAACTTAGTTATTGACATTGTTGAAAAAGCGGGTTTGGATGTGGGTGTGGGATGAGTGTGTATAACTACCACGATATCAAGGATATTTCGCTGTTGCTGAAATAATCGTATCAAGTAGCAGTAGATGCTAGTATAAAAGATTCAAAACTAATAAAATCTTGAATTAATACATAATATCATTTTCTATTTTCCAAAGAAATAGAATCATCTTTTAATGGTTTTTGTTGTGCATGTGTGTGTGCGGATAACAACAGTAACACCCGCATCTTAGTGGAAGATGGCACATATTATAAAATGTAAGACATTTAATTTTTAACAGAGAATTTATTTAATAGTCGATAATAAGTAACCTTCGCAAGACCGATGTACTATTTAGTATCCTTTGTTTAAAAAATTAAGATACAAATTGTTACCTTTCATTGGTAATTGCTAAACACATAACAAAGAATAATTTTGCATTCGAAGGAAAAAAAACAAGTGATGAATAGGATTTATCCTTTTTTGCAACAATGAACTTGCTTATTTTCTTTGTTTTTGTGAGCAAAATATGGTATAGAATAGTTACAATTATCCAAACCTATTTTCACTTTGGGTTATAGACTTTATATATTGACGATTATAATACACAGAGAAGTTATTCAAGAAAAAAAGACATATGAAGTCTTTAACTAACTATGATATCAAACAAAAATTTGTTTAAGATAAATGATAAAGACTCTGTTATCTGTTCGGTTTATTGAAACTATCATCCTCTTATGTATATATATGCATGATACCAATCTGACAAAGCTTATGTGAAAAGAGAAGGAGTAAATAGTGTAAAATAAAATGCCAATAAGATAAACATGCGCATGAAATTAAACAATCAAAAATATTTCATCACCTTCTTTTTTATATGAAAAGCCCAAAAAAATGGGACCTTATATAATGAAACGAATATGAAAACCAATGTGTTCTAGTTTGATGGATTTCAAGAAAAATGGTTTTTTTTTTTTATTCAGAATTATCGAACTAAAGCGATAAAAATCAATGTTTCAATTCATGAACCCGAAATACCCTTTTCCTCCTACAGAATAGAAATCCATACCTACAGGAAGAAAAGGAGAAGTACTGATGTGATCTAATCTAAGGAAAGGATCATATTTAAAGTAATCTGTATGCTCGATGTATGAGTGAAAGGCTATTTGTAGTCATTTCCATTCGCAATGAGACAGTTCAAGCAATGCTCAGATCTTCTTTTGAACGTATTTCTTAACCAATTTGTTAGTATGCATTTTTACTAAAGTCGGTTATTTCGTAAGCGTTAATAGTTGATTTCTTTCATTTTATTTTTCTCAGTTTAAATGCAAAAATATTCTGTCGAAGTATTTCATACGTTCGACAGTGGAGCACATGAAAGCAAAGAACAAAAAGCGCTTTGTTTTTCGATTTGGTTTACATCTATCATCATGTCGTACTGGCAAAACGAGTGTTGCTTCCCTAGCAGATGCTTCTCAATCATACTTAATAAATTTATTACAGAGACACTCACATTAACATTCACGACCTGAACGCACATCCTAGTACATTCATTCTATAGATAACGACATCTGTGATTGAATTCTACCATAGGTAGTTTCTTATTGACAATACTAAAACCAATTACTGTTGCATTCATTTAGAAGGAGTGTCAATTGAGAACACTATATACATGCGTTTTTTCTTCCTCTTTTTTTTAGTGTCAATAAAATACTTTTGCTTTGTTTTTTTTGCCATAGCGTGTTATGCTTTATCTCTTTTCTAGCATTTTTCTGCATGCACAAAACGCAAACGTGACATCGACATCAATATACAATATTTTTCTCTTTTCTATAAGTTAATACAATGCATAAATGGTAATATAGTAGTCTGTGAAACGCTGTACGACGATTCAAGTCGATAGATCGTACAACATTATGTCAAAATTTCTCCATCTGGATTGTTATATCTAAATGTTTATGTATTAGGTGTATAATGAAAAAACACTCACGTACACACTTGAGTAGTTGTTAATGAAGCCATTGGTAAAGTTGAAATTTTGATTTTATTTTCAATGTGGATGAGAATCTCCTGCTCACCTATATCTACATTCACACTTCAAAATATCTAATCAATATTTTGGCGATATTTATATTTCTGTCTATCGACATATAAACCCGAGAAAATTTGCGACGAAGATTAAGAGTTTACTTTCGCTTCGAGTTCTAGACTTTTTTATATGTAGATCCACAAATTTCATTAACTTTCACATTAGGTAACGAAATACCGTTTTTAAGAATTAATACATGCATAATTTAAACTATGAAAGTTCAAATTTTCATTGAATTCAATTATCAAGTTTTATATCATTAAACAGAATAATCATCTAAGATGAAAATAGGATGTGGTTATCTGGTTGCGTATGTTTTTACATCTAAAATCCTATCCATTGAAACGCTATCATATCTAATATTGATTTTGTCATCGGTTAGAGTTGTTTATAAAAATTCGACTTTCTTAACGAAACTTGTACACTGATTCAGATAAAACAATGACAAGTGTTGACGATGATGATGACATACAAGAACCTCCTACAATGTCTATGGTACTATTAGAAAAACCTAATATTACTTGGCAACATCAATGGTCATTTAGTGAAACACAAGATGCTATATCACAGTCACCATTTGCTGCTATTCCTAGTGAAATCATGTTGCATATTTTTCAATTTCTTTCCGTGCCTGATTTATGTAATATCTCATTGGTTTGTCGATCTTTCAAAATGTTCGCTGATCAAGATGAGATCTGGAAATTAAAATGCACAAGTGAGTATGATACCTATTAATTTCAGTTAAAATTAATTGATTGATTTAATTTTCAATAGTGTCAAAGAAATTATATTCGAAACCATTCAAACAAATCTATATGGAATGGATACATGAAAAATGTTTACGTAATGCGGAATTTCGATATCAACCAAGATGGTACACAACCGCATGTATCAGATGCTTACCTCCATTATATCCACTGCGTTCAGCAGCTAACTCTCAATTTGAACCTGTTGGTGGGTTTGATAAGCATCCAAATTCGTCATCAAACATGTGAGATCAGTTTTTCTACATATATCATCTAAAATGTATTCTTCATGAGTCCATATTTTCTTTTGCTGCTGGAAAAAGAAATTATTTTTTCTAATACTCTAATCAACTTTGACATATTCCTAGATTCCTTGATGTCATGTTGTACATTGAAATTTTCATGTCTAATTCAAGTAGTTTGAAGTGTATGAAAATGTGTCAATATTTATCATCTGTTTATTGTGTAGGACTATTGAAATATCCGTTGATATTGATAAGACAGCTCGTGAACTAATCCAATTGTTAGAAAAAGCATCTAAATTTCAAGAACTATGGGAAAAATCGTCGATTTTAAAACAAATGATAAAACGATATTATCGTTTTATGCAGTTGAAGGCATCTTTACCAACAAATATTCTACTGATTCCAACTTTGGATATTGAAATTATCTGGCAAACTCATTTACTTCGACCAGATTTGTATCAAGCGGATTGTTTACGTTGGTTTCATCGCATAATTGATCATACATTGCTAATTAATGACACTGAACAGTTTTTCAAAAAACAAGCATTTTTCGATACTTGCCAATTATACGAACAACGATTTGGCGAACCATATTGTTGCTTACCATCAGTCGAAGAGAAAAAAGAGACTGATTCAGATTTCCATTTTGATCTATATGATGCTAATAATAAAATGAATTACAGTTATTCTTATTGGGATAAGACACAGTTCTACTTTTCATCACGACCTCCAACAGATTACGAGAATCCTTTCTCGTTTACTGAAGCTGACATTATCTTAGACAGTAGATGGCTGGATATGTGTAAAAAATTTATGTTTGATACATTGAAGAACGTTCCTGTTGAACATAGTTATTATCATTCATCGAAAGAAATCGATCTAAGTGTTGGGGCAATGAAACGGTTAATGAAATCTTATGAACGATTTTTGTATATGGCTGCCAAATATCCATTGATAGATGGCAATGGTTTTGTACCTCCAACATATGCGGTATTAATTATTGAACACAATATTATATTTGTTTTTTTTTTGTTTATATATGAACTTTTTAAAATTCTAGATTGATATAATGTGGCATTCTCATATGCAAGAACCGTTGAAGTATATTGCAGATTGTCATCGTCTTGTTGGTTATGTGATTTATCATGCACCATGGCCAATTATTGAAGACAATACAATGAAGAAATCACAAGAGAAAACAAATCAAATATGGAAAGATGAATTTGGTAGTGGCATACAAACAGATCATTTGTATAATACTATTGATCAACGGGTTGACTGGGATTAAGATAGTAAATGTATGCAAAATATTTTACTTTAGAAGTAAACTTTCATTTTATTTAATCAAGAATAAATTGTAATTATACATAAATATTAATCTATATTTTATCAAATCATTTTCATTTCAGAATCATTTTGAATAAATTTCACAATCTCTTATTCATATTGAAATATGATATATTATTTTGTTTCTATAAACATAATTAAGTCAAAAAAAGAAAATCCTTAATTTTGTATATTGAAGTCTCTAAATTATATTCTTTTCATTCTATTGATGATGACAAGGCACAATGAAAAATGATGTTTGATTAAACTATCTTGATTACAAATTTGTTAGGTATTGAAAATTTTTCTCAAACTCATTTTGAATTTGAAATTCTCATTCTAGCAAATAGTCCATTTTATTTCGAATAAAATAAAAAGCTGATAATAAATCAAGATAAGAATTGTTGAAAATAGAAATATTGCTTAAACGTCATGGAGGAAAGAGTGGTATTTGAGTATCAGAGATGAATTCTGTGTTGATTTTTATTGGAAATCAATATTAAAATTTCTATGTCAAAAAAAAAAGAGAAAAAGTTATACTTTCATCATTTTTTTGAGCTCAAAACTAATTGAAATAGTGTCATGTTGTCCAACTTTTAATTACAAAAAAATAAATTATAACCAATTAAGTTCGAAAAATTAGTTCTAGCCATCAACTTCACCTCTTTTTCCTTTTTTCTTTAAAATTCCTCTTTTTTTTCCTCTTTTTTATCAAAAAAATAAAGGGTACAGAGAAAAACTTAGTATAGATAAATGTTTTCAGCAATAGTAGGTTTATATATAATAGTGAACACTGATTTTTTTTTCTTGTTTTTCTTTTTCATACTGAGAATACACTAGACCTGTTAAAATACTAGATGCAACTTTCTTAGATAGAAAAAGAACGAAAACGAAACTAAATTACAACGGGGTAGGCAAACGCAGTAAAAGATGATGAACAGTAACTATATGAACTTCAATCGACTTGACGGTGGATATGGGTGTAAAGTTTGTGAGAGTTGATGTGAGTGTAATTTTTCTGCTTGATTCAGCCCACATCCACATCCAACATGTATAAAACTAGAACAACAAATGTTATTTATCAGAGACTATTTGATAAATATATTTCAAAACATAACATTCCCGTTTTTCAGAAAATGGTTAGCGACTTTGTACAATAAGGACTATTAGATGACCAAATCGACAAAATCTATGTGAATACGTTGTCTCATATTCTGACGGACCATCTCTTTAATTAAAAATAAATTTGCAAGTGAATACTATCCTAACAATGACAACAAAGGCAACCTAATGCTGTATTGGCTTCATTTGATTCTTTGTGATTGCAAATCTCATTGCCATGAAATTAACAAAAAAATCTTTTTCTTCTGTCGCATGTAAAAACTTTGTTTTTCGTACTCTTATCCAAAAATTGAGCTCACTTTAGAAGAATGTAAGATACTGACGAACGAATCTTAATAAAGATTACGAAACACGTCTGCAACTAAACACTGCATTCTTTCATTTAACTTCGAGGAAAACAATTCTCTGCTAGTAATATTCATTGAATCAGCAAGTACTGAAAAGCATGAGTTAAGATACCAAAGATTCGATTTGTTTAGGACGATTCTGATGTATGATTCACTTTCCCTTCTAGATAATTTGAAACCCATTGTCAATTGTGTGTTATATTATTGCCGTAGAAAGTTTCATTAATTTATTGTAATAATAGATCGAAAAACGGTTTTAAGGAAAATAGCTAGAGATATAATAAGAAATAATGAACAAAATAAGACAGTTGGATATTGAAGGATAATGTGTGCAGCAAACAAAAACAATGGAATGAAATATCAAAAGCTGCTTGTGATGTTTATTTACGTTTTTAGCATGATTCATGTATATTTCTGCATTGTTCAGATCATATTAACATTTTACCTTTTACCAGTAACCAAGTCTTTTTCGTTAGTTAATACGAATTCTTTAATCTCTTCTGGTGTACTATTCACGTTACGATTATTTATCCAGGTTTCTGTTGATAGAACATACAAATCAGTAGTATTGAGAGCCTCATAATCAATGCCTAGTCCACCAGTAACTAACACTTCTCCATTTGTTAATATGGATGAGGTGTGGGTGTGAGTTTGAGTTTGTTTCTATCCGAAGTCATACCCACACCCCACACTCACACGCACCCCCCACGCCACACACGCAGACCCATACCCATACCCACACCTACACTCACAGTCACAGTCACAGCCCAAATTTTCAGCATACCAACAATCGTACTCTCAAATACGTTATCCATATCGTTTTCAATCGTTTAGTATCAATACATTACGATTCATTGAAGAATAACTTACTAGTTTCCCAACAGACTGAATAAGCTGATTGGAAAAATCAATGTACATTAAAAAGATTGAACTGATCTACAAGGGTGGCCGGAATTTCGGCCCACGAATTTTTTGTCCTGGACTTTCGGCCCGGGCCGAAATTCCGGTGATTTTTCGGTCCGGGCCGAAAGTCCGAAAGGAATTTCGGACTAAAACTTAATTTATCTAATTAATTTTGTAAATAATTAGTAAAATTCATGGTGCTCAGCACTATGCACCTCCAATAAACCGTTGTGCTCAGCAGTATGACATGGTGCTGTGCAGTATGACATGATGCTCAGCAGTATGACATGGTGCTCTGCAGTA
>CAJNOP010000209.1:145834-248075 GCA_905250075.1 Rotaria sp. Silwood1
AGTATGACATGATGCTCAGCAGTATGACATGGTGCTCTGCAGTATGATATGGTGCTTGGCAGTACGACATAGGACTCAGCAAGACGATATGGTGCTTAGCAGTACAAAAAGATCTATTCATTATATTTTTTCACTCTTCTCTTTTATTGAAAAAATTCGATTTTCTCAGTATATCTCTATGTAAGGTGCGAGTTTTTAACAGTGTAACCATCATAACTCAGCAACTGTAGGAGCTAGAGAGCTAAATTTTTGCGTGGTAGTGAGACACTCAAAGACCAGTAACATATAAAAATTCGTCTGAATCGGTTCACCAAAACGAAAAATATTGACAAAATACAATTAAAAATTCAAACGTAGCAAAAAGTTGCAATTCAGTCATATGTATATTATTTTTTCACATTCCTATATGGTCATGTTCTGACGATTACAATGAGAAATTGTTGAGAACTCGAGTTAAAGGAAAACTTTTTTTTGAAAATAAAAATACATTTTTTGTTAGAGGACTACATGCAATCATTTCAAGAAAACTATCATTAGATAACTACATTTTCGTTAAATACCTCTTCATGCAACACGATTTGATATTTCATGGTTGAAAAAAATAAATTCAGATGATATTTCTGTTAAGCGATGACTGAATCAAGATGCAAAATTATCATTCATTCATTTGTACATTGTGTAAAACCAAGGATTTATGTTGTGGAAATAAAGGGTGACAATCTATCGTATGTCGTATAGATAATAAAAAAGCATCGTGATAATTTAAAATGCTGCATAGAATACATTTTCCACGAGAATGCAGAAATCCTCCTATTTTCCTCCTTTTTCATGCTAGATCCTCCTAAAAATTTTCAATGGCAATCCTCCCGATTCCTCCCTATTTGGAATAGAGCGTTCACATGCCAGCTAAATGTGATCACTATCTAAACATGTATTTCATTCAATATCAAAAAGATGTGATTTATCTCCTAAGTAGAATAGACGAAAAAGTACACAGATACAGCCGAATGTTATAATTATCATGTCATCTAAATTCGTATTGCTGAGTTCTATATCCATTTCTTAAATATTGCGTCAGCTCCCACAACAGAATACTTAACCTATGTTTCGATCAATATCCGAATTGCCAATTTTTTATCGATATGCATAGTGTTAGGTACTAGACTGTCTAGCTAGGCACTATGTCATACTGTCAAGCACAATGTCGTACTACCAAGCACCATATCATACTGCAGAGCACCATGTCATACTGCTGAGCACCATGTCATACTGCTGAGCACAACGTTTTATTGGAGGTGCATAGTGCTGAGCACCATGAAGTTTACTAATTATTTTCAAAATTAAATAGATAAATTAAGTTTTAGTCCGAAATGCCTTTCGGACTTTCGGCCCGGACCGAAAAATCACCGGAATTTCGGCCCGGGCCGAAAGTCCGGGACAAAAAATTCGTGGGCCGAAATTCATGTAACCCATCTACAATAAAAATCTAAAATTATTCAACTAGAAAGTAATAGAAAAAACTGTGTATTGATGGGTTTCTTTCTGTGTCTTGTGTTCCAATATGTTACCCATCTTGTCCAATTCGTCGTTTCTCTTTCCCAGTCACTATCACCGATGCTGTATGTTTTTATTCAGAAACAATTGAGTAAATCAGATATTGCCTCATTAACAAACTTGGGCAATCTTTTGTTAAACACAACTTATGAGAATAATCATCATGACCATCTATATATAGTGCGCGACAAATATCTCATCATGTTGCTTATAGATTTTCAGAAAAATTCTGAGGATACTCTTCGACAATTTTATGACACGGCTCCGTTTACCATTATTCCCATCGATAGAATTGCTGATGTGCAAAATTGATCGAATTATGCTTGAAAATGATAAACGTAGTCGATATATTCATTTATCTGCATCCTGATGCGGAACTTTTCCAGTGCATCAGATTGGCTACATCGACGCTTAATGACTATTAATGATCAATATCGATATAAGTATGTTCGAGATTTTGTTTGAGTTGTGACGACGAACAGATTTCCAATTTTTACGTCTTGATTTTAGTTGGGAACAACAAGAAGAATTATGGCGCCAGAAAGAAAATCGAGGCGCTCAGCAAGAAGAACAACAACGTGTTGAGGAAGAAGCTCGAAGACGTTGTCTGAAAGGGTGTGGGTGTGAGTGTAGGTATGAGTTTCTTCTTCATCAACACCCACACCCACACCCACACCCTTACCCTCAAGTGCAGGTATCGATCAAGTGAAATCTGGATACTAAGATTAAAACGCTGAATAGTGCTGAACTTTTATGCATCTCGTATTAATATAGTTAAATCGGAGCATGATCTTGTAAATGAAAAGAAACGCGAATTATATCGATTGTTAGTGCATGAATTCGGCTATCTCTGTTATGAAGTGGTTTGAAATGAAACTACAGCAACATAGATATTTTGGTGAAGTTGATTAAAATTGTAATGAACATTATAGTATTATTTGCGCTTATCAGTTTTGAAGCGTTTGCTCGCGCTTAAAGTAATCTTATCAAAACTAATCATATCTTTGAGTGGTTGTCGCTAATAGCTAATCCTATTCTCATTTCTTCACATAATCAAATTATTGATGCTCGTCATAATATTGTAGTTTCAAGAATCACAACAAAAAATGAATGGGTGAATGTGCATATGAGTATCGGCGACTGATCTTATCTTCATCCACACCTTTTTACAAGATCATTGGCTTAGATAATCAGCAACCTCTTGAGATCGCTCCAAAGTTTTAGGATCTTTATGCTAGACGATGAACAGTTCCAGAGAGTTCGAGTATTTTTATTTCACAAAAAGGAGCATTTTATCTAACATAAAGCAAAGTAGTGAACAACACAAAAAAATCAGAAACCTTCTCATTTATTCAATGAAGAAAAAGAAGAGAGAACAATATATATGTCGCAGGAGAAATTAAAATTCTACTAGTAGAGATTAAAATTTCGATTTCTATTAGTAGAAATCGAAATAACAGGCGATTTTAAGTTACACCGGTAGAAGTTAAAATTTTAATTTCTACTATAGGAGAATTTTAAATTCTACTAAACTTATACTATAGAAGTATGCGAATTTATCCTAGAATAGAAAATAAAATTAACACTTATTTTAATTATGCAATATGTCAAACGAAAAAAAAAAAGATTTTGGATATTTAATTTCAAATCCTCGTGTCAGTATCAAAAGAAAAAACACTTCAATATGATATAAAATAGAACTATTTTATTCGAAATTTGATAAACATAGAGAATCTTTAGGGAAAAATTTCTTTCAAAATGTTTATCACACAAGTTAGTTACAATGGCATCATATTGGTAATAAAAGATGGTTAGAGTGAAGCTCAGTTTAAATTCTAAATCAATAAACACGTTAAATTAGTTACTATTGGCGAATTACAAGTTGATTTTGGCATTAAATCAAATAATCTAGTGATCATATATGCAGTCATCCACGAGGGACGTTCATGGAAAAATCGCATTTTTTGATCTCCCTCATCCCCTCTAGGTTTGTTCGGTTTTATCGACCCACTCCTCCTCTGGACGTTCCGTACAAACAAAAAAACTTTTCTTTTCTACTTGATGACAAAAGGGAGGCGGTAGCTTTGGAGATCTTCAATGGTCCATGAAAAGCTGTGACCGCGACCAAGGGGAAGGAGGTAGCTTCGAAGTCTTCTTATGACCCATGAAAAACCGTAACCAGGACCAAAGGAAGGTAGTTTTGCGAAGATTTCCCTACCTCTCACCGAAGGTCAGCCACATTTCTGAAAGGTAATGCGCATAAAAAGCAAAAACTTTCTAAAACGCTAAGCTGGACGCCGAGATGCTTTTGAACTCCCTTCCCCCTATCCAGTTTAGTCCAATTTTCACGGACTCCTCTCTCATTTACCTGAATGTCCTTGATAGATGACTCCTACAGGTTAATTTCATTTTCTATCCTAGAAGAAATTCGCATACTTCTATAGTATAAGTTTCTCATAGAATTTAAAATTCTCCTGTAGTAGAAATTAAAATTTTAACTTCTACTAGTGCAACTTAAAATCGCCTGTTATTTTGATTTCTCCTGGTAGAAATTGAAATTTTAATCTCTACTAGCAGAATTTAAAGTTCTACTGAAGTTTAATTTCTACTCCGACATATATTTGTCTTTTTAATTCAATCGCACAATGTCGAACAATTTTGATAAAAAATAAAAAGTAGGTCAAGACAAATGATGGCTTGATGAAGACCATAGTCGTATCAGAGAGAAAAAAAGAGCGACTACAACGAGAGTCTATAGAAGAGGCGAAGTAATAACAGGAAACAACAAGGAAGATAGCCAAAACGAGGCCTTAGGTGCACTTGTGAGTAAAATCTTATTATAGAGAGTATCGATGTCATCTTTGACACAAATCATTTTCCTATTATATGATGATAAAAGATCTGCAGGTAATACGAAATAAACGAGTAGGATGAAGGGGATTACACGATTTACTTTCCGTGAATTTACTTTCCATTGATTATTTTCAAGGAAAAAATATATTTTTTCCTGTTAAGGATTTACTTTCCATTGATTACATAAAAATAATTTATCAATAAGCTACTTTTTCTTGTGAGGATTTACTTTCCGTTGATTAGCTGGGTGAAAAAAAATAAAGTGGGTGAATTTCATTTCGACAATCTATATATTATCAGAACAAAATTCGAATAAATATATGAATAAATACCAAACAAAATCTAACAATAGAAATATGAAGGAATAAGAAAGAAATAGAAGAATAAATATGTGAACAAATAAGAAACAAATATTTGGAGATGATTGTTTAAGCTTTCGATTACATTTAACACATGTCCAATACTGTGATCCATTCTGATTTTGACGTTTAAAACAATATCGATAATCGAGATAGCATAATTATTTTTTTCCATGTGTAGATTCAACGAATTCAGCAGACATTTTGTAAAATAGTGCGAAAAAAGCAACAATTTCTTCTTACCTTTATATACATTTTCGAAAAATTTTCATCATTGCAACTCCTCTACTCAACAAATTAATGATCACTTCTCATTAATTTATTAAAAATTTCATCAATTACTCTATTAATGATGAATATTCGTTCCATTTGGGAGATTCACTGAAATTTTGTACTGATAACACATTGATTATCGAAATGAATTTCACCCATTCTATTTTTTTCATCCAGTTAATCAACGGAAAGTAAATCCTCATACGAAATTATCGCTAATTGGTAAATTATTTTTTATGCAATCAATGGAAAGTAAATCCTCAGCGGCAAAAGTTATATTTTTTCTTTGAATAAAAACCAATTAAGACTGAAAATAATTAACGGAAAATAAATCCGTGGAAAGTAAATCGTGTATCCCGGATGAAGGAATGACATATTCTGTTGAGAGGAATTACAGTTTGATTGGTCTTCAGGACTTAATATTATTAATGAACAGAAAAGATGAACGTAATAACACATCTGAAAAGCCGACAGCAGTAAAAGTCACATCCTACGTATTGAGCAGAATACAAATAAAAGAGAGAATTTCTCAGTAGTCAAATACATTCTCAAAAATGTAAATCGTATCATTCTCCTATAGAAAACGTTACTCCACACAATATCCTGCTGAAATCATTGCCAATATGATCATAGTGTTCTATTAAGTTTTTTTTTCTTTTTCAAGACACCATTCGATGGTGTTGATGATTTCTTACTGTTTTTTGTCTTCAATAAGAACATCGACTGTGATGTTTTGAAGAGATTGATAATTTTTTCTTTTGAAATTGCGTCTACTGATAATTTACATTGGTGAAAGATAAAATATTTAGATTCTTTTTAGAAAAATTAACAAGTGCTACGATGGCTGATTCACTCTCACAAGTGGCTATTCAACTCACCCGATCAATTGTGCCCGTGATCATCTTTCTGGGCATGTTGGGCAATTCATGCAACATTGCTGTGCTTACTCGGCCTGTCTTGTATAAGCATGCGTGTTCTCGCTATTTTTTGGCTCTTGCTGTGAATAATTTTCTTTATTCGAGTGTAGTTCTCATCTATCGTCTGTTAGCCGATGGATTTCAGATCGATCCAACCAGATCTTCTCTTCTCTCGTGCAAATTGTTCACCTATTTCAATCACTTATGCGCATTATTGGGACCATACTTCATTATACTGGCCTCGATCGATCGCTACTGCGCCAGTTCGGCAAATGCCAAACTACGTAAATTCAGTGATGTCAAAGTAGCTCGATGGGTGATTCTATTCACCGTTATTTTACTTGCACTCATCTACAGTAACACAGCAATACTCATCGATTTACGGCAATCTGACACATTCGGTTGCCGCATTCGAGCCGACACTGTCTACAAACAATTGTACCCAATCATACAAGTTTTTATGTTCGGTTTTTTGGCACCATTTCTCATGGCACTCTTCGGTTTCATGACTATTGTCAATACAAAACGAGTGCAGGTTATTCCTACTAGAGGCTCATCAAATCGACGTACTGAAAATCAACTTGTTCGTATGCTTTTCGTTCAAGTCACCACTCATATTATACTTACTTTGCCTACATGTGTAACCTATCTTATTTTAGTTCTTCCAACTAAAATTTCATCCACACCCGCCTTTTTCTTTGCCCGCATGACATCTCAATTCCCCTTGCATCTTTCCTATGCAATGACCTTCTTTTTGTACCTCCTGTCAGCTAGCATCTATAGAAAACAACTCCTTCGTCTGGTGCGCATGGCATTATGTTTGCATGGTCAGGTTGAAATATATCCGACGACAAACACAATTACAAACGTTACTGCAGCATTCCAGACGATGACTAACCAAAAGACAACGTTATCTTTACAAAAACAATACAGTCGACACTTATAACTGCTTTGATGGCTAATCCATTCGTGACTATTTAAACTTATGATGACCCTGTTGCTATTGAAAGACTAAAATAATGTATGAAATGATGTTGAGTTAAATTTTGTAGGATGAAACAACTGTTCATAGCTCATTCTTAGTACCAAATATTGACCCATACTTGTGATTTTACCAAATAAATGTCTTTGAAGTATCTGAGCTTATTTCCTAACTATGGATTGTCAAAATTTTGAGTGGGGTGTGAATGTGGGTGTAGTCTTTCTTTCCACCCACCCCACACCCCTGAAATATTAATGAAAAATTGTTTCTAATGAAACATATGTCATTCGAGTCAGTTTTAAGTGTTGATTCCGAATATGACATGGATTTGGTGTGTAAATGAATTTTTGGTGTACTAAATGGTCGAATACGGGCACATTCTTCGTAGTCATTCCCAGTAATCTACATTTTTGAGCATTTTCCAGGTCTTGTGAAAATACAAACTACAGTGAATCATGTAGAGAAATAAATTCTCTACAATATAGGCTTTTAAATTTCTGCTAAAAATATTCTAGCACTGTGGGTTTTCTCAAAAACCTCCAAAACTCAATTTTTTCATTTTGGGTTTTTAACATTTTTTGGACCTCCTTATGTCATGTTTGAGACTTGAAAAGTATCCCGTCTTATTCAGTTTTTTCTTCTCTTTTAAATGAGACGTTGTTCTAAAAAAATGCTCGTAAAATGACCGAGAAAGAAGCGAAATATTACTTGCCTTTTTTTTACGAAAATTGAAAATATCCCTTTTCTGGAAACCTTGCATGTGGATGAAACTGTTTTTGATTGGTTTAATAACTTGGTTACAGATGTTTCTGAACATGGGCTATTCAATGAACATAGTTTAATTCAAATTTGAATTTTGACCATGTGACATGCCTATGACGGGATATACTTGTTTCTCTCATGGACCCTCTCTTGAAAGCGATGGATCACTTGTTGATCGTCCCTCGTAAGTAATCTTCATCATCAATACAATCAAATATCTATCTTTTAACTCCCAAATTCTTTTACAACTGAAATTTTTTTTCATTATTTTACTTTGTACTGATGCTTATGTATATTGACTCATTTTATGCTTACGTTTATTATTCACATAATCAGACAAAACAATCTTATTTTCTTTCTTGTTTTTTAAACTTTTGTTTAATATTGTCAAGCATCAACAGACATACATATATTATCATCAATTCAATCGGACACATAGCAAGAACAACTCGCAAAGTTCGATATGTTATATCTAACTAAGAAAAAAATGCAGTTAGAGGTGAAAGTTGTTCCCTAATCTTTTGTTATATTTATTTAACAGTTCATCGAGGGTATGGGTGTGCATTAGCGACAAGAGAAGATCTACATGCACATCCACACTCCAACTATCACAAGAATTTCACAGAACAGATCTCTTCTATTAAGAAAGATCATTTCCTTACAAATAGTTCAGCTTGAGTAAAGATATTCTCTTATCATGAATTTTGTCTTTCAATAACATGAAGGCGTGGATTTCTTTTAGAAGTTAGATTTTCTTGCTGTGCAAATCAATGCTTTCAAATTTCATTATCTTCATTTCGCTTTTCTCATTTCCTTGTTCATTCTGCGTCATGAGTACTACATTATTAGATCAGTTTATGATGTATGCTTGTTCTGTTGTGTACTTGTGTCAACTGATTGTTAGATGTCAATGACAAAAATGTGAACGCCAATCACCAATGCTCTTCTATGGATACAAATCAATCTTTCAATGGCTCTTTGGCTTAATTGGGGAAAAACACAATGTTAAAACCAAATAATGGCTATAAGCCTATTCTCACCTGAATTGATACTAGCTAGCAATAATATTCCAACTATAACTATCTTGGAATCTACCATTAAAACCCAAATTAATGTTCAGTTTTTCCCAAAAAACATTGCATCATGTAGGTGTGGGTGTAGTTTTTTACTCTGTCACGACCTACACCCCACACCCACCCACACCCACACCCTTTGTTCATATATGTCAGCATCTTAACTGAGATTATATCCAATTTTAGAATAGATATGTTCAATATCAGATGATATAGATATCATGCATTAAAACTTGAATTAGTCTGTAGATCGATGTCGGATCGAGATTTGTTTTTTAATGACCTGTAATGAAGTAGTGGAACTTCAATTAATACAATTAGAAATGAACGAAACAATGTAAAGATTTGAGCAGTTATGGAAAACTGTCTATTGAAGCAGTTCTTGTATTCAAACTTTACTGATCAATTGATAATTGTATGAATTGAAATGGCATTGTTTAATCATAATTCACTAATACGAATCCGGATTCAACATCGATTTACAGAATTATTCTAACTTTAACACATACGATAATCTATGAAACAAATTTGATTTTAGGACACTTTTCCATAATGTATATATATATTATGGCCGAAGTTAGAATTCAGCCCAATTCAGAATTGGTCCAGACGAAATTAGAATTCTAATTTCGACTAGACGAAATTGGAATATTATTTTAATAAATCACAGAACTTAAAGAAATACCAACAATTAGATCACAAGGGGGTCACGAATGATGATGAGGATGAGGGGAAAGTCTATGTAACGGTAAGGGGGATGGATCTGGGTGAGAGTGAAAAGAAAGCGAAAAGCTCCGAAAAACCGGAATCTCGCTTATATATTCACCGTCATCCAGACTCACTCTCACCCAGACCCCCCTCACCCTCAGTGTCGTGCGTGACTCTCTAGTGTTCTAATTGTTGGTATTTCTTTAAGTTTTGTCATTTATTAAAATAATATTCCAATTTCGTCTGGACAAATTCTGAATTGGGCTGAATTCTAACTTCGGCCATAACATACATATACCCTCGAAGTACATATGCCCATCTCTATTCGTAAAATGAATGTTTGCTGATTTTTAGAATTTTCTTTAATTAAATTTTATGTCTTAGTCAAGATGGAATGCACACCATCTTGAACTGAATACAAAATGGGAATACACAAAAGTCACATTAAGCATAGAAACAGAATCAAAGTTCAATAAATAGTAAAACGAACTTTTCTATACACAAATATTATATCATTTATCAATAAATCATGTTGAACTTATCACAATACAATATCATTCAATTTTACCATTGATTTCAATGTAAAGATCATTCTGATTTGATGTTCATACACAATGTATCACTCTCCTTGTTCTCCACATTTATCGCTTGAAATGATACCAGACAGATGTATGATGAGCATTTGTCTGACGACAAGAAAGATTATACTCAGGAATTTCATTTGTGCATCCATCATTATCTTATATTCTATGAAGACTTTTGAAATAGAAAGAAATTATACGATTTTTTAAGATAAATTCAATGAATTGATTGGAATATTTTGATTTCATTTCATAAGAGTTTTAGAAGAGTACATCTATTTTCTTGTCATTAATTAGCATAAAATCTTAAAAATAAATTACTCTGGTACGATCCTTTTTTCACATAATCAGCTCTCGATAAGATTAATGAATCATTCAAGTAGTTCATTGTTCAGATATGATGAACATATTTATCAAAGATAAAATAAATTTCTTCATTATTACGATTTCTATTCATGTCATTTATTCAAATAATAATATGATATCAAGCAAAAAGCACTATTACTAACAGTGCGTGTCTGAAATAGTATCGCTTTTTCTAATTAAATTGCGATTGTCGACGATAAGAAAAACGCAAATCGTGATGTTTGTTAGTGAAGTCAAAAGTAAGGTTGAAACAATGGCAGTAAATCATCGCTTTATGAGCTATGTTCAGCTAGATCTCGATGCTTGGTTTTTAGGTTTTTATTTACTGTTCACAATAGAATTTAAAGATGAGTCAGTTTGTGATCGAATCGGTTTCTTTTGTCATAGTTTTTCATTCAAAAATACTTTCACAAACAAAACACACTTCGCCGAAAAAAAAAACAAAATGCGAAACAAGAAAAAGAAGAATGAAAAGTGGAATGAATCATTTGATGCATTGGCACATGTATCTTAGAAGAAAAAATATGGTGATATCAAAAAGGAAGTGATATATTCTTTTATCGATTTACTATATAATCTAAGAAGATTGATTGAAATTAGTAAGAACAACACAATGCGCATTTTGTACGTTTTTTCTTTCTTGATCATCAGCGTTGCCAGCAAATGCAGTCATAGTCAAACAAAAATCAATGAAGGAATACGTCTATGTTGCTATTATGATACGAAAGATATTCCAACCATCGGCGTTGGTTTCAATCTGCAACGTTCGGATGCGGGTGTGGGTGTTCATAGCAGAAAAGACACCTACACCCCGAGACTCACCGAGACTGAGGCTGAAATTTTTGACCACGGTGCACCACTAAAATCATCTGAAATGATTGAAATTGCTTGAAATCAACTGAAATCACCAGAAATCCACGAACTCATTTGAAATCAGTTTTTTCGTCTTTAGTGATTTGGTCAAATTACAAGTGATTTTCAAATGATTTCAACTGATTTCGATGATTTCAAGTTGATTTCGGCATTTGAAATCAGTTTCTTCCCCCTTGCCTTTTCTAGAAGTTACGAACGTTTTCTTTTACGAAGTCAATCAATTGAATTTTTCATTATCCTTTTCCCATTTTTGGAACCTAACTATACACTGTAGACTCTCTTCTCGTTTCTTCACAAGAATAAAACTTGTTGTTTGAACCACAGGAGTCATCCATAACAAGTAAAGAAAATTTTATTTACGCATATACTTTCGTCTGTTTTTTTTTCACGAAGGCTATTATATTTACACAGGTTGTTATTGAGGAGCTGCTTTCATTTGTGCAGAAAATAAAACGAAAAGCAAACGAAGAATCATGTGCCTTGTTCTTTATCGGTGGTTGATTTTTTCCAACTTGCAAAAAGAAACAGAACGGAATTAATACTCACATGAAGTAATGCTGAATCAATACATGTTGATTACCATGCTGTAGCATTCTCGATGTTTTTACGAAAAAGTTTTGAGACACTATTATATAGTAGTTCATACATGGCAAGTGATCACGCACCAACAAACAGAGAGACACAAGTATAACTAGCAATCAGTCACAAAATTACACATAACACAGAAAGCATAAAATACGTGTAATACTTACAAGGCGAACAATGACCATCATAGATCAATTCAATATGCTTATCGGCAACGATTGTATAACGAAAGAGGAAAAGAAAGTGTCACGTTTATTCAAACAATTTTGGCATGAAAATATGTCGATCAAACTTTCGTTTGAACAATCGACAATCGAAAAAGTTCGAGTAACAAAAATAATCGAATGAATTATGACTAGGCGAGGCTATATTTTTCAATATCGAGTTGATTTAGTGAACATTATTCGAAGAATAAGTTTTCCATCAGCAAGCATTAGAAAAATGTGGGCGTTTCTCAATCATGCAGAACAAATGCTTTTTCAAAGAGATAGTACTGTTGTATTACAAAAACTGGGAGCCAGAACTGTATTACACAATATCGGTGACGTATTTGGAAAATCATTTTTCACGTTTTGACATAATTCTGTATCATCGCATTGTACAAAATCTGTACTTATGATGTGAATACCATATTTTCGAGCTTGTTTATATCTCTCAAACAGTTGTTGGTCACCATAACCAAGTAAAACACGACTTATTTGACCGTTTATGTGACTTTCAATAATTAATTGTTCATTTATCAATGGATTCCGAATATTGATAATCGATGCATAGGGAAGATTGATATTTGTTTGAGCAATAAAGAAAAAATTTGAAAGTGGTTCACATTTAGAAATTAAATCAACGACAATATTGTGTTCGTCATCAATGAAACTCACTAAAATTTTCCCTAAAGACAGAGATAGTGGAGGCCAACCGTAATTTCCATATGAATAATTGCCACTTAATTCATCTTGTCTCTGTTTCTTCAAAGCTAAATTAATCGATATCTGCTGACCACGAATTAATTCTGGTAGTATGAATGAATCAATAGGAAACACTCGGAGAATTTGTTCTTTCATTGATTCGAAATGTTGGCATCGAACGTCACCATAAAGTGCTGTTAAAAAATCTTCACGGAATCTTTGTTTGATTTCAATAAATAGAAATATCGGATAGTGTTTTGGATTCTGTTGACTCCATCTATGAATTCTTACTAAACAATCACTAAAACAATAGCAGTTTGTCTTATCATCGATTAATTGCATATGATAAACAACATAATCATTTTTCATTAAATGAATGTCTAATTCAATCTGTCTGATACCAGCTATTAATTGAATGTCGAGATTTGAATGATGATATTTGTAAAAAAAAGTTTCTTGATGATAACTGTTGTGTGTTCCGAGAATGGTCAAATGATTTAGTTTTAAACGCGAATCGATCATCCATTCATTAGTTGATAGATTTTTATTACTGTTAGACGAACTTTTGTTGCTAACATAGTAACATTGATCATTTTGATAAAGGACCTTTATCATTAAAATCCATGATAAAATGAAGAACAACATCCAAACACTGAACTTGAGGAAAATGTTGATATTAAGAAACACCATTTCTTGTCAGTTTGGAATATTTCAGCCGATTAGAAATAAGATATCAGTGATAAAAATATAAGCAAACGACAAGAATGTCACTGATTTACTTGCTCAATGTCTTTTACTTCCAAGCAATTGCAACAGACTCGAAAACATTCGAAAATGCGAAGTTTGTGGAGAAAACGTGCATGCATAATTATTTTCGCGTCATTTCGTCGATGATGTCAACCATGAAACAAGGTGATACACACATGGATAGAAAAATGCTCGTACAGCCTTTTGCGTTTCTTCGTCATGGACAAGAGAACAAACAGGACGCTAAAAGAAAAAAAAATCTCCATGAGACGCTATTTTGCTGATAGAGTCACTACGTCACATGTATATTTTGTCTCAAGAAATACATTTCAGTTTGTTGATTGATGAAACTCACCAAACATTCGACTATTTTGAAGACAACAAAATATTAACTCATGAATCATTTTTATGTATTTCGATAGAAAAGCGACCTAGATAGCGCCACAGAGACTGTATGGCGTCTTTGTGAAATCTCTAAGCGTTTATCGATAATCACAAATCTTTCTACTAGATGTTTTGTTGAAACCACATATAAATTACCATTTCTGGAATCGGCTGCTAAATTATTCTTGTGGGTAATGCCGTCAAGCAGAACAAAAATTAGGAGAAAAGAAAATGATAGCTAACCTATTTTATGTCGTATCAAATGAATAGAGCGAGTGATATATCGCGAAACTTGAAGGAAAGAAAGGAAATGTGATCGTCAAGTGCTTCATGAGGTACTATTCGCACTGCTGTTATACAACTCCGTCTCTTTTCTGTTGATACAATGTTATTTTGGTCGCTACCTTGGAAAAAGATTTTCAACCAAGCAACAAGAGGGCATGCAAACGAGTAACAGAAGAAAGAAGTTATCCATCAAGGACGTTTGCTAAAGAGGAAAAGGTGGGATCAATAGAAATCCTCTCGTCGAACAGCGAGAGATGAAAAAATCTGAATGAGAGACTCTATCTCATTATATGGTGAACAGTATTAACATCGGTTTGATTAAACAGAACTGGGCTGAATCGACGCTCTTATCATCTAGAAGTTGGCGGATTGGTGTGAAGTTCTAATGTTTTTGTACGGTGCTTTCAAGTCCGAATCGGGTGTACGTGTGTGGGGTGTGAGTATGGGTCTTTATTCAAATAAGAGATCCACACCCACCCATGTTCAACATATTCTTATCAATTATGAGCCAACGTACGTAGACGAATTTATTTCGTGAACATATCTTTTTGTTTTTAAAAGCTTCAATTTGTTTTGTAACAAAGTAGATCAAATGAGCATTGTGTTCAGCTATTGACAAACAAGTGTTTTGAACAAGAAAATAGCTACAAAAAATTATATAAAAGACAAGTACTCAGCCATCAGCTCTTAGTTAAATTGTTCTCTTATTTTTCAGTGCATTATTGGCTGGCTCTTCTTTAATAACAACTAATTTTTTTGATTAAATATCAATACGATATGACGACAAAATGGAGGGATGGTTGGATCATTGTTTGCACTGGTCTCATGACTTTTTTTATAGTTTCAAGAATGTCACAAAACTAATAACAGTGGTAATATCGACCAATGGTAACATATGAAAAATACTTGTTTCATTGACAATTGTTGTCAGTGTCGAATATCATAAAAGGATACTTTCAAGTAGTTGAGATATACTAAGCAATCTAACAATAACTTTTGCTTTATTGTTTTGATCTCTTTCTGTAGAGTTTAATTTAAATTGGCCTAGACCAAGAAGATGGTATCGAAATAACATGACGTGACAAGACAATTTATGTAGAAACTTTACACGCTTAACCTAGCAACAGAATTGTTGGCATTGTATGATTGAATGCGGCACGTGATATTAGCATGAACCGCCAGATCATGCTCAAGAACATTGATTAGTATCGCTCTCGTCTGCATTACAATCATCGTAATCTAGTAGAAGATTACTATCACTGTTCACTGCAATTGATGTGAATTGATGATTCTTCTTCTTTCTTGTCTCTTTGTTTTCTCTTTAAGTATATTTTTATGAGTGCCGACATTAGAGAACATCCGTTTGAACATATTATTAAAGATATGAGCAACACTACTAAGGCAAAATATCATCGTTTAAGGCTTTGATAAAATTGCTGCCTCGATCTAATATAAAAAATAATACCATGAATTGTCATGTCGAATTGAAAACGTTTGAAAGCAACTTTGATTGCCTATTATGATAAAGGTGGAGTCGAAATAAAAAACTATATATGGGTCAGAGCAGACTTTTGCAATACTGTACCTAGGAAATACTATGAACTCGCTTGCCAATTTCAATATACAATTCACAAGAGAGATAGACTGTGTGTAGCGTATAATTACTATTGACGAAACGAGTTGTTAATTCAAGATAATAATTTTCTGTTTGAAGCTGTTGCTCCACATGCGTGATCTAATTAAAAGTGTTCCTTCTTTTGCTCCTTGGATCAATTCGATTTTTAGTTGTTCATGAACTTCGCTTGCTTGTCATCCACTGTGTCGAATAACTATTGGTCTCGATGGTACAATATCATTTGCAGCTATACAACTGAGAAATGATTCTGCAAACATTGAAATGAAGACATTGAAAGATTGATGACAATTTTTTAGTTTACTTACCGTTACTTCAATTAAGACATTGTTGAATGACAGTCAGGAAACCTGCATCTTCAACGCTGCTAATCGGACGTGTATTTTCACAATTAGACTGATTAGAATTAATATGACTAGGAGTAGTTAGCGAAGTAAGACTAGACGAAGCTAATGGCAAGTTAGAATAAAATGAAAGTGTGGATGTAGACTGTTCCTTTGGACACTTCTGTTCAACCAGTGATTTTGCAGATCCATGAGTATATACATCTATCTTATGGTAAGTTCAACAAGATGCAAAACTCTTGATAAAAGTATATTTATTGTTTTGAAATTTGGTCGCTGGTAACTCGGATTGAGATCGAAACGATAATGAATTGATGTATTTTGACTGCGTATTTCTGTGGTTTTTCTTTTAGAAACATTTTAATGCTTATGTGTTATACTTATTGTGATTAGGAGAACGTTGCATAAATAATAGTCATACACTTGAAGGTAGATGTGTATTGCTTGGCATAGGGACTGGCACTGAAGTAATTTGCCTATCAGGCAACATGATTGAGTCGGAATCAGATGGTGCCGATGGCGGGTGATCGATGGAGAGAGCGAGAGAAGGAAAGAAAGAAAACAATGCAAAGTGAAATGATGAGACTATGAACCAAGGAAAAGCAGAGAGAAACATAGTAGTACAAAGTAAAACTATAAGAACATGAACACCGGAGGATAGTGTCATACGAAGAAAATGAAGAACAGAGTGGTCAATATACATTTAAAAATGAGAAACGAGTGTAATACAGAGAGAAAGAGAGCAATACATTATAAAAAGCTTGCCAGTGCAGCCCCTTCAAGGCTAAAATGTGGAACTCACATATTCCGTGTAAGCTAGAACACAATCTAGTATAACCGGTTGCAAGAGAAAAAATATCCGTTAAGCTTTGGAGCCCTTCTCCCATCTTCTCGTTGCTAAAGAAAATGGATCTAATAACCTGTGAAATACGCCTCCCATCGGTTGCCAGGGAAGCATTTGTATTCAAAGGCCTTTGACCCAGATTATCATGATAACGGCCCCGTTAACGAACACCTCTCAAGATTATAGAAAAAGTGACGAGAACGGTAAAAGAGAAAAAAAAATAAGTCGTTTGCTCAGAAAAAAATATTCATTTCAGTATCTGGATCCTATCATAACCATACAGACTTGTTAATATGTTACTCTTGCAACTTATTCATGAATTGTGATAAACATGGCATCACGTAATATTTACCACGAAAGCTGTTCTTTAAGGTTTCACATTACAATATAATACAAATTGTATTGAAGACATTTTGTTATGCAAATAGTGAGTTTATGCAATGCGTGTCGAAACATCAGGAATGCTCCGTTTGTCTTTAATATGATAAAAAGTAGATCTATCGTGCAAGAGTCTGAATATGTGAGGCAAAACAAACACTGAGCTGAACGAATTATTATTATTTTTTAGATATTCTTATACATAACCATAAATGAGATTAGGAAATTCGTATGTATTCGTTTTTTTAAGAAATATTACTCGTAAAAAATGCTTCACAAGAAGATTGAAAATAACAATGAATTTTCATTAATAGTGCATGACTTTACCTGACAAAATCTAAACAGAACTTTTCTATATTCCATTCTCCTTCATTTCATTTGCTATCGACATATTATCGATACAAGAAAATGGCAGCAGTTAACTCTTGATTGTAATAACACATCATGTTTTCAAAGATATTTTCATGTAGTTTTTATATAAAAGGAAACAGTATATATTTGAGGTTATGCTTGAAAAGAAAAGAAAAATTTCTGAATCATATTGTTTTTTCATTGTCCAGAATATTTTAATGTGAATTAGAAACTATCGAACTTCTTTCTTCAGAAATTTGTTTATCGTCTGTTACTCGTATTCTTTTCGAATATAAACACAGATGTGACAGAGAAAGCAAAGCTTATCGGATTATTATTGCAAAAAAAAAAATACTTAAATAAAATGACATTAAGATTGACAACTATTATATTGTGGTCTCTAGAAGTAGAAATAGGTTATTCTTTCATACAGTCATATGAGAGTAAATGAATGTAAAATATTTATAATGACGAATATTCAAGCAAAAAAAAATACTGTCAAAGAGTCAATAGTAATAAATGATCATTCAACTTGTCGAAGCTGGTAAGAGAGTTTCTTTGGCGTTCTCGCGTTTGTCGTTGATGTTGTCAGAACGAGACGGTATTTTTCGCCAATAAAGGACCGACCAGCTAACAAGAGCAATAAAAATTGGTAATAAATGGCCTACATAGAACCATACTTCATTTGCACTAACTGACGAGAAAAGAGAAGGTATTGCAGTAGCGAGCACATATGTAGCATCAAATAGAAGACAAATACATGTAATAATCAGCAGTGGTTTAATATAAGGACGGCGAAAGTTTGTTATATTGATGTGCCAAAATACAAAGAAAAGTATAACATACAAAAAAAATATTCCGACTGAAATTTGACGTAGACGAAAACTGAGTTGAAGACGTTCAGGATTAAATGAGAAATTTTTTGCAACGCTGAGAAATACAGCAGATCCTATCAAACCAATAGGTACGATTATCGCTGCAACTATATCAATTGGTCGACTTTTCATATTGCCACGCATTTCTACTAAACATTGAAAACTAGATGCCAATAATACTTGAGAGCTTATTGTTAAGAATGTTGCTGTAATTCTATACAATTTTTTTGTGTTTCGTTCTTCAAGAGTTAACGTGGCACGTAGAATAAGTTCACTAAAGGTGAAAAAATGTGACAAAAATATTAAACTAGAAATAAGACATGGCCGGCAACTAAACCATAATGATTGAACAAACCAAAAAATCAACGAAAGATATACGAATACGGCAAAAACTGCAGCAATATGAGCTGAAGGATTATATGAAAAGTAGGGATAAATACCAACGGTAAGATTCGTCATGAAGTTGTGTTGATTCGAAGCAAAAATTTTACACCAATATTGAGTTTCTACCGCTTAATTTTGTGTCTTCTCTTTACAAAAATCGATGTAATGCTGTCACTCTTAAAAGTAAATAAATCGATCATAACATAAATTTTTCATTATACTCATACAAACATTTTGTCGTGTTTGGATATTTTTCTTTTGCGTTCTTCTACGTCTTACACCACATATGCTTCAATTATAGACACAGAAAAAAAATTTCTGACTGCGCCAATATTCTAAAAGAAGGTTAACGACAGTGTCAAAATACTTTTTTTTTTCTTCTCTGATACTATAACTTATGTTGCACATTAGATGGCTGTTACAAACTACTGTTGTGTTAGCCTATGCTGACTGGCTTGTTTCCTAGTTTTTATTTTTTCATCGAGAAAAGAAAGATAAAAAATAAGATGATCACGTGTATCTACTTGCATTATGAGGAAAACCAAAGAAAAAACAAGACAGAGAAGAAAAAAGAAAAGAAAAAAATAATGGATGAAAGAACAAAATGCTTCCATCTAACATGTTGATTCAAGGACAGCAGATGGTCGTGCTTATTTTGAGAGCAATTTCAACAATTTATATATATAGAAAAATATGATTGATATATTTCCGACAGATTTAGTATTCACACTGAATTGAGTTTAAATAAAATCTTGAGTCAAAATATAATATTCAAGGTGTTTTTCTATCTTAAAAAATTACCTTGAGACACCTAAGTTAAAGGTAATCGTTACTTGAATACCAAAATGTACTTGATGAGTAATTAAATAGTATACATTTGCAACGCTAGATATATTTTAAAGTACTCTGATAAAAACTCAAAACTTCTACTAGAGTTAGTACATGATTTATCTATGTTTTGATTGGTACAGATGAGAAACTTGGCTGGTATATTTGGTTTATGTTTAATTGAGTATATTTTGTTAATTATATACCCTTGAAAAAAAATCAGTCTACTCATTTTTCATAAATAGAATATTAAGACAAATGATTGTTCCATGATCGTTAATTCATAGTTTAAATCATTTCTTCATTGATAAGTTTATCTTTCATTTTTAAAATAATAGACCAACGATGAAATGCATATTAGATGTATAGACAATTTGCTTAAATCTATGCAGGCATACTTGACATCGACTGTCACAAAACCATATTAATTCTGAAGGAATAACAATGTTACTATTCTTCTACTGTGCGTGTATGTGTGCATCTTGAAAATACAAATATGCAAACTATCAGCTTTCTTCAGAATTATAAAACAAGTCCAATAGAGGACAATGATGAAAGTTTTATATTTATTTATAAACACATATGTAAGCGTATATTATAACATCTCAAAACTGATGAAGGCATAGCCATATTTTCTAAAACGTTTTATAGCCATGACCTACTTATATTATTTTCATGTATCATGCCGATTGTATGTCAATCTAGACGAGTTAAACTCAACACAACTAGAATAACTCTACTATTGGTCAACATTACTTTATTTAAAATAAAAAATATTTCGTAAGAATATTTATTGTTAATAGACAATGTCGTACAAAGCATCATTCCATGAAAATGAATTCATTAAAACGAAAAAAAAAATGCTTCATTTGTAAAAGTTTTATTTTCCGTATACCTCTACAAAAAAAAGACATCTTACCAAGGCATCCTGTGATAGAATACAGTATAGCAGTTTCATGACTGTATGCGTACCGTTGCGGTTTCGAGTTCTAAATTGGAAGAAAGTGAGGTACATACAGAACTTACGACTATTATCGTAGCACAGTAAATTAAACACATAGCTCGATATGACCAAGTGAAATTTCGGATCTTGTCGATCTATTAACAAAAATTTTCTAATCAATGTCAGAGTGTGAAAAAAATCTTTATCGTAATTGATATATTTATAGTTTTGACTATATCAGTAATTTTCTTTCTTTTTATTCTTATTGTTACTACTCTCTTTTTTTTGAACATTGACTCTCATTTTTTGATGTTATCATACATGTCATATTTGAATACTGCATCTATTTTAATAACTTTTTTGTTATATTTTTAAACATAGTCATTAAACTCGACTATCGATATGTCTTGTAATGAGAATAAAAGAAACTAACAGATGTTATTTTTTTGTAGATAAACAAGAGTAAAGAAAACATTTATCCATTCAAACAATGATTTTTCTTTGTTTTTTTCTTACATCAATACTTTAAATCAAGCTGCTTATTGTCATATTCAAAATTTACAAAGGGTGTGGATGTAGGTGTGGAAATGACTGACCTAGAGTTACAGAATATTCACTAGAAAATGGATAAAATAGAAAGTTTTGTATGCATTAGTTCTTCTCAAAAGTCCGACTTTTCTGACTTCACTGTTTGAGATTTCTTCTAAATTGAGTTAGCATAAATGACTGAAGTATTATCAACATACTTATCTCATTTCTTACTGCTAAAATAAAAAATCAATTCAATTATTGTTACCATGTTCAAATAGAAGGTATTTAATTCACATTTTAGCAAATACTTGTTTTTCATAGTTACATCTGAATCATAAAAAAAAATATTAATTCAATCAATATCTATTTATATTCTTTACACATACATGCATATACGAAATAACAATAAAATTTTCACAAGGTATATGATCATTAAGTAAATATTAGTTTATTCGGTTTGAATATTTAATATTTATATCCTTTAGCTATTTTTCCTTCAATAAATTTGTTAAATGACAAAGAAAAATTACTTCCCTAGTTAGAATAGATGCAACTATGCAATGCTAAAACATTGAAAACATAGAATTACTCATTGAAAATGTCTTGTCTAGTGATGTGTGAATACTACGTACGACATAGATCAAAAGCTTTTGAATATTTCATTGAATTCAGGTTTCTTATGAATTGAAAAAGAAGTTGATATAAGGAAAAGAAGTGAATTTGTACGAGGTTCAATTGATTCTATACAATGAACAGATATTTTCAAAGATGAAAAATTCATCTTGCATAATTCATTTCTATGCTTCAATGACAGTATTATACAAGACTGAATAGTTATTGAGAGTGTTCGATTTTATTTAGATAAAAAAAAAGATGAAATTTATAAAAGGAAAAAGATATCATGTTGATTTGGATTAGTTGATTCTGAGAAGCATAGCAAGAAAGTATAGTACTTGAAATTTCTTTATGAAAATCATATGCAAAAATAATGTAAATGACAGGATATATATATTTTAGATATAATTATATAGTTTGTTTTTTTGTTTTGAATATCAATTCCATTTTTATCACACTCATGTTTCGGCATGCAGCAATCGAGGAGAATGTTTGTAGAAGAAATTCATTAATGTTGTTTGATAGTCAGGATCTCTTTTACATCTTGTTCATACCAAAGAATTAAAATTTTGTCGAAATTTTTCAATGAATCGATCATAAAAATTGATATGAGTCAAAATTCGATATCCAAATGTTAGGAAAAAAATCAGATAATCTTTTCACATGTCAAACATTTTAGATTAGTTTGATACAGTCATATCTGTCTGTTTGAACTTGCATTAAAATCTGAAGTAAATAAATAATAATGTGTATGCCTTTCTCCTCTTTATCATTAGAGAACTTTAAAATGTCCATTTCCGATTTAGATTCAGTGATTTCAAAACACAGACTAGCTTTATTCAGAATAAATGTGATGTTTCTCTTACGAAAAACTAGAAATGTTTCTAAAACTGAAAGATCAATAATATTCTAATTCAGGTTATTTTTAGACTGACGTTTCCTAGAACACAAATCGATCTTATTGTTTTCTAAAGAATAATGCACTGCTCATCGATTCTATCTGATATTAACGTTTTTCTGAAATCGAACCGTCAAGCGATAAACTAGTTACATTTTCATAGAGTATCTTGACTATAATAATACAGTAAACTAATGAACTTCTTTGGATAAGGTAGATTTTCTATTTATTTGAAAGATCTAAGTAGATTCGAAGAAAATTTAGAAAAATACTATTATCATTACGCATAGTCTTCGTGTTCGCTGCGTTGGGATTAAAGGGCTATCTATTTCTGCGAAAAAAAATTGCAATTTTTTCCTATTAATCGATTTTATTATTTGTGCATAATCGGATAGAACAAAATGCCCGCTATCAAATGCATTATGATTTGTTGGGTTTAGTTTTTCATTTTTACGATTTTTAAAGAGGAATTTTTTTTCTTTAAGAAACAATTTGTTTTCTGGAGCAATCGTTGATAAAAATGCTAATATATAGGACAAGTATATGCCACACATATTTCTTCATATGTTTATTTGATTCGCCACAGTCGATTACCTACGACAAGTTAACCTTGATATTTTTTCCGTGTTTTTCTCCTTAATTTATTAATATTTTAAACTTTAATCTCACAATATTCGACCTAGAATTTCGAAAGCAATCTTATTCAAAAGAACAAAGAAAGTTGCATCGACTAATTAATCTGCTATTTGAATGTTAAAATTTTTATACTTTTTAACGTTTTAGTATTTTTCGAATATCTAGTCTTAGAAATCTAAATTAGAAAAGTTATGAATCAATCGCTATAATCAGCGATTATCAACTGAACGAAACCATTTCGAGTTCAATATCTCAAATTTTGGGAGAGAAGAGTCATTTTTAAGAAACCCATTTTTTTTTGGAAAACTTTGATTGCTTAAAACTTTGTTGATGAACACGGTGTATAGTGTTCCGTTAACATAAAACTGTTCAGCTTGATTGATTCACATAGGACCGAGATCACTTTCTAATGATGGCAGGAAGCAGGAGGTGAAGACGTTTAGGGATGAGGATAGAAAACATTGAGTATTATATTTACAGTCGATAATTTCTAATCTATCTTGACGTAAAAAAGAAATGAAATAAATTCTGCTCGATGTGATGTTTGTCATCAACGAAGTCGAAACAAGCATCCAATTGGCAGATGACAGTATGCATATTTTATGTTGATCGTATTTCAGACTTGTTTCTACATGAAAAGATTGCTTAGATATATGTCTGTTGACAGAAAATATCGGTTGTTGGCTCATTCAAACATGTTTCTATTTAAATTCTAGTTTATTACAGTAGGAAATCAGACTATGGGAAAAATACTCATTTTGCTTATCTGATTAATATAGCTAAGTATGAATAATAAAATGTATGGAGAGTAACATAATACGTTAGTTAGTTTTCATTTCTATACAGTAGAGTATATTGCAAGTAGGTCTTCACAACAGACTTCTGAAACTTATTCTTGTATATTGTTCTGTTGAGAAAAAACAATATACTCTTCTCTCTTTCATCATTTATATCTTCAGATCATCATTAATTACGAAAATGATATTCATTAGCGGCATTAAAAAGCTTAATACGACGTATAATATATTAACTTCGACATGTATATTTGCTCATTTATTTAATTTCAAGAAAAATGGGCGCATTCACATATTCTTCATATTTGAGCGTGGTTATGTTGACTTCAATTACTCTAACATTGATTGGCATCTTTCTCAATTGTCTGATCATCGCCTTGATTGCAGTTACAAAAAAATTACATACTGCCGCTTATTTGTTGATTTGTAATACAAGTTTATGATCGATATTTTATTTTGTAGTACAAAATTATAATTTTGTTTTTCTCGCTTTTATCATTTTGGATACTAGTGACATATCATGTCAATGGCGAGGCTACTTTTGGTATATGTCGGTTGTTGACGTTACTTATTCATTTTTGATTCAAACAGTATCACGTTATTTCTTCGTTATACTCTCTACGAAATATCGATGGGTAACTTCATTAAAACCATATCTCATTCTTATTGCTATTCAATGGATCATTTTCATACTCCTGTCAATATCTGTCATTAGTGCTAAAGGTATTGATTATAATCCGAGTTTACTTTGTATGATTAGGAGAACATTCATTATCCATACGATTTACACAGTTCTAGTCGATTATTTAGTGCCAATGGTCTGCATTTTTATTCTATATATCAATGTTTTCCATCAAGCAAAGCATGATACCAATAGTACGTCTACAGAAAGCACAGAAACATCCAGACGACAAAATCGTGATATTAGCATTCTTCGTAATATTATCATCTTATTTAGTATCTATATTGTCAGCCAGTTGATTTTCCACGATTGTGTACTTTTGATTGTTGGTAACTTCGTTATATATTCTTTAGCTCTTATTTTTATGATATTAGGCGTTACTGTTGAAAAGACTACAACCATATATCTAACTCCAGAACTATGAAAATGGATAAAGCATATTTTTTGCTGTTCAACAACACACGTTACACCGCTGGAATTCTATTTTGCTGCCGCTGCAGTTACAAGAACAACGAAAAACGCAATCTCTGTATTGACTAAATAAAACAATAGCTTTGTTGACGTGGAATAAAGAGAAAGAAGATATCACACTCGCTTTCGCATTTTTGTACGAGATTCAGAAAAGACAAGACAATTCACTTAGTATTCGTAATATTTTCTTTTGTTTTGTTGTCAAACTATGTATACTTCTGACAGCTAAAGTTCGTAGTTGGTACTTTAATTAAATCTTTACTATAAAAGCATATTAAAAAAATAATGATATATTTTGAGAGTGTGTGGATCTTTTGAGCGCCTTCTTTACTAGCACTTTGCTTCGTGAATCTCACATATATTTTCGAAGAAAATCGTGAGTGTAAGTTTTAAATTTATTGTTCGAAGTATAGAAATAAAAACAAAGACAGCATTTGCTGACAATCGATCATCATTAGAAGAGAACTATCGTCTTTTAGAGAATTTAAACATTTGGTATTTTGTGATTAGTACAATGAAACTAAAGAAGACACGTGAGTTCCACATTTCAGTCCTAAAGGGGCTGCGCTAACAAGCTTTTTTTATTTATGTGCTGAAAAAATAAATTGAGCATGATGAAAGTACCTTCGTCACCAGATTTCAACAGATTGAACTTTGTCATTGCCATCTCAAATAGAGTGTAGATGTGAGGTGTGGCTGTTATTTCTACATCCACAAGCAAAACCACTCTCACATCCACATCCGCACTCATAAGAAAATTTTAGAAAAAGTTGTCTTTGTAAAAAAATCAAGCATGTAATTGTAATGCATATATAACGTATGTGGAATATGAAGTCATAGTATAGGTTATGGCGAATCTGTGCTTTTATCTGGCAAAAATGTAAATAGTATTCTAAATGAATGATTTTCTCAAAAAAAAAAAAAATTTAGCCCAATGAGAGGTCGATCGAAAGAACTTTGACTTACTATTTGTCTTAAATGTTGTTCCTTCAAATAGTTCATCATATAGTTATGAAATGTTATTAACTAACTGCTGATTGATGGTGTGGGAAATGGCAGACTTCCGTTGACACTTAGAGTCTAATAAAAATGCATCGCAATGATCAGAACTCTATAATATACTGATAAATATATGATTTGATGGATTTCAGTAACGAAAAACAAGAAGAGCCAACATATATTCTTATGCGCTCTCGTCATTTAGTTAAGTTTAAGCTTTTCCGTCCAATATTGTATTCATTTATCATCAAGTCCTGGAGTGATAAGCACGAGGTAAATACCATTTAGTTTCGATTTTTTCGCCAGAACAATTATTTTTTAAAGAAGATAACCTTCCTCTATAAAGCTTGATGAAAATTTCCCAAGTTTATTTCTAATTGGTTTAATATAGTATTGAGACACCGATTAGAGATTCGAACTCCTTGACGTTGAAAAACTTTGATTAAACTTTGCATGAAATCTGGATTTCCGCCAATAGCTAATTCCTGACGAAAGACGCCAACACAACGGTAAACTACCTTTCCTACTCAATTGGTCAGAATTATGGAAATAACAGAAATCACTCGAAATCAATAGAATCAGCGGATCGGCTTTGCCCTGAGTGTAGATCAGAAGCCCTATTCTTCATGAGACTTGAAAACGAAATCGAATGACTTCAAATCACTATAAATAAGTTTTAAAAATAATTCAATTCCCAAAGCTTACATTTATTTAATTCTTATTTTGAACAAACAATTCAAAATAAAAAATAGTATTGTTTTTTCATTAATTTATCCCCATTTTAGAGTAACAATAATGCGACAATGAAAATTATTGTCCTTGGTAATTTGAAATAGTAAATTAATTATAGTTTCATCAACTTTAAGTGAATTACATATTGTTTTATTAACAGTTGTTTGAAAAGCTCCATAAAAGTCAAGTTGACCGAGTATATCTTTATCTTTATAATTAAATATTGTTACATCAAGTTCATATGTTTGCCAAGTAATTGTTGTTGTATCTTTATCTGATGCTGTGAGATGTGGGTATGGGTCTAGGAGAAAAAGCAAGACTTCCGTACTTCAAAATAAATTTGAAGTACGAGGAAAGTACAAAACTGCACCCTATAAATACTTGTATATGGTATATATTGATTCGAGAAAATGAAAAAATTCGAGGAGGAAAACGAGACATTGAGAAAAGATAAAATTTGAAAAATTCTACGATTACATGAATCACATCGGATCATATACATAGGAAAAAATATCTCATGCACTCAGTCAACGGAAAACTAGGTTAGAACTCAGGAAACTTCTTCAGGCGAATTATTCCAAAACAATTCATTCAAACTAGTAGTATTTCGCCTTTGTTTTCATGTAAGATGGGTATTGTAAGCTTTAGAAAGTACGACGGCAGCTTCATGATTGCTGTTCATCATCTGGACTCTACGTAGGCCCATAAAAACTCTATGGAATCAGTAAAATCCAAAAATAATTCACATACAGTATATACATAATTATATATGTTAAACAAAAATTGAGATTGCTGAATTAAAAATCGATTACAAAAAAATCTGGCTTAATTAATATCGTGGGTTTATTTTAAAAAAGTCTTTTTTTTTAACCATCATTCTATTAAATATCTATATAGTTTGATAGAGTTACGTTAATGTAGTGACTTCAACCATCACACGGTTTTCAAAAGTAGTGAAATAATGAGATATATCTGAAGAATTTTTGGAAAGTTCATTGAAATGAAATTCCTATTTTCTGAAAATAAGTTCATTCGATGCAAAATGTCTTTTTTTTCTATAAGAATCGATAGTAATTGCTCAGATACTCGAATACTTTTCTATCAATAAAAGAAAAATACCGGCTCGATGCTTGAATATGGTTACAAATAATAATTTTTTCAGTCTTATGAAATTACGGTTCCTCCGGATGCACGCATTGGATTGTTTTACCGAGTACGTAATTCAATATACTCCTTATGTTGATATTATTTTGAAGTTGAAATCCGATGTCTAGTAAAGCACTATTCTTATAATTACTACTATTGAGACGGAGTTGGTGTTATTTGAGACTGAAATTTGATGCTTTTTAAATAAAATAATCTTCATTTGACTTTAAAACTGATGTCTTAAGCCCCCCTCTCCCTTAGAAATGATTTCCCACTTAGAATGGTCCTTTTGGGCTGAAATTTTCAGCGATAACTTATCCTGGTGAGAAACGCTTCTGGTAAAAATTTCAGACCTACAGGCCGTACTAGACCGGATTTCAAGCTGATTCGTAGGTCAGTTTTGGCCTTCAGCAGAATCGGTATAACTTCGTTGCGACACAAGTTATAGAGCTCGGAGTGGTTTCAAATTAAAACCAATGCCAGTATGCAGCTTTTCATCAACCAGAATTTTTAAATTCCCTATTGTTCATTTTTTATGAGTATTTTAGTAGACATGTCTTAAAAGAAGCATAAAAAACGGTGATCCGACGACAGTAAATTTCATTTTTCTCAGGCCAGGAATCGACTTTAAAAAAACTGGTAGATGAAAAGTTTACTCTTATTAAGACCTTTAAAACAAAAAAGAATATTGGTTATAGCTCGAGAAATGAGGGAGAAGTTCCAATTTTTCTGATTGGAAACTAGGTTCTGAGAAAAACGCTAAAGAAGTTTTACAAGTGGATTTTTTTCATTTAAATGGCATATTTGCAATATACTTCCTAGGACTTTTTAAAGCGCGTAACAGATGCAGTAAGCTAGCGTCATCTGTCATGCTGGGTAATATAAAAATGTTCTACTCAATGCTAATGCAAGTGGCAACGCATTTTTTCCAAAATTGAAAACCTTTAAAAACCACGAAAATTTCTCGGAAAATATGGTGGTAGGCTCCAAGTTTCATGTGAGAAGTCTGTAAAAATCTGATCATTTTCCAAAAAACCATATATATTCTGAAAGAGGAAGCTTCACTGCATCTTCCTACGATAAAAACTCAACTTCCATATTTCTTTGAAAAATTGGATTTTCTAAGGCCCCCTTAAGTGCCACCAGTGCAAAAAATTGAATGAACATATGTGTATTTCAAATTTCATTTTCCAGACAAATTTCAACCTCTGGTCTCCCGATGAAATATATAGAAGAAAGATTTCCACTAAAATAAATAACAATCTGTATAAATGCAAAATTTCTTTGCAGTATTCTTTCTCGAATAAACCCTAAACATTATGTCGCCATTGAAGTTAAAAACATCTAATGACTGTCTCTTACTATATAGCATTCGGCATAATTGGTCCTTATCAACATACCAATAGTTACAGGAATATTTTTTTCACAATGACTCGACTTTTTTTTCTACTGTGACTACTTTTTTTTACATACAAGCGGTTATGTATCCATGGTATTTGCCATGAAGTCTGACGCATCTATTTAGTCGACGCTGTTCCTTTTCTTTCTTTCTTTTTTTTCTCTCTTTCTCTCGTCTCTGTGTCAGTATTCTAAACGTGAAAAAAATTACATAGCGTAAAATAATTATTAAATATAGAATACAAAAAGAACAACGCATACATTCTCCAAGCTTACTATGACTGAAACATTAACAACAACAGCCACGTCGGTCGTACCGATAACATCGACAAAAACTCCTGTTGTTCGCTTCAATATCGATCAACAATGTCCTATTCAATGTGTCACTGTCTATAATGATCGTGCAGAAGTAACACGAATACTACGACATCATTTCGATACCGAAGGCACTCATGAACTCGTGCTCAATGGTTTCTCAATATTTGTAGATGAAACATCGTTACATGTCAGTGGTGGAACAGGTAAATCATGCACCATTCTTGAGGTATCACATCAAACGCGGCACGAAGATATCGCTCCGCCATCAGATTTGACGTCTCTCGATCATCTCCAAAGTCAACTTGAAAACGTGCAAATTGAAATAGAGGCACATAAACGTGAATTCGCACGAATTACAAAGCAACGGGTATGGCTCGATGGACGTTCAACCAAATTAATGAATCAAGATGGACCATATACAGCTAATGATCCAGAAAATATACAGCAATTTCTCGAGTTTTATCACAAAACATTATTGAAACTCGATGATGCGACAGCGCGCGAAGAAGATGAAATTAAGAAGTTAAATGATCGTCAGGATGCTTTGAAAGCACAAACTACCCAGCATGGCGCTGCAGCTCAAGCAAATCGACGAAAAACATATCGAGAAATGACGATCACAGTTCATATTGCCATTAGTAAAATTGATGTGGCACTCGAAATTTCCTATTTGATCGGTAATTGTTCTTGGAGTGCGAGCTATGATGTTCGTGTAAGCACTGTCGAAGCGAATCAGCAGCGCACACAACTAACGTACTACGGTATTATAGTAAGTACTCGAATCTTCTAAGAATGCTAAGTCTTAAAGGAGTCTTATCTATTTTGTAGGTAAACAAAAGTCAAGAAAACTGGCTCGATGCAAATTTCTCGTTATCTACTGCAATTCCATCCTTGGGTGGAACTCCACCGAAATTAAACACACTCAAAATTGATTATTATAAACCACCGTTTACCTATGAAAGGCATATTCCTCAATCAAAAACACTGGAGTTGGACCATTGTGAGCTTCATGCATCTGGACTTTTGGATTATAGTATTTCTGAAAAACGCAAAAAAAATGCATTCAGGTCTGTTCGTAGAAAATCATCGCCCGGTTATGAGCCAACCATTGAAGACGCAGACGAGGAATCTGCTGCGACAGAAGTCAATGTTCTCACTTCTAAAACTGAAGCCAGCATGTCTAGTACCAGTTTTGTGATTCCTCGTCGATCAACAATTGATTCTGATGTGAGTATTCTTTTCAGCATCATAGAATATGTATGCATTTTTTATCTTTACTAGGGCAAACCACACAAGGTTACAATTGGTGTTCTAGAACTTACTTCAACATTTACGTACACGGTTGTGCCGAAAATATCACTTTATGCATATCTCAAAGCATCAACAGTGAATATGTCCGATAAACAACTTCTCGCTGGACCGGTATCCGTATTTATGGACAACAATTTTATCACACATAGTTCGATTGACAATGTCTGTATTGGTGATACATTCGACCTTCCACTAGGTACGGATGCAAGTGTCAAAGTGGAATATAAGCCGATAAAGAAAATGGTTGATACACAAGGTCTCATCTCGAAAGTGCATCATGAGAGGATTCGCCATGAAACACATATTATAAACACTAAATCAACCGAGATCACAGTGTTTCTCTATCAACAAGTGCCTCTATCTTCTGATGAGAAGATCAAAGTGAAATTGGTCACACCTGATCTACGACAAAAGGAACATGGACGAAATTGCACGGTGACAATGAACGATAGAAACAATTTAGAATGGAAATGTGTATTGCAAGCACATGGAGAATATCGATTTCCGTTAGATTATACACTCGAATGGCCAAAAGAAAAACGTGTAGAATACAAGGAAGAATAACAAGCAACTTCTTAGTATATATGTATTTTGATCGGACATTTTCCAGTTCTCTATTCATATTCTAAAAAGCAATTAATGCTTCAAAATAAAGTCATAGAGCATAGAAGTGCAATATTTCACTTTTTTAAATTGAAGCAACGAACAGGTGTTCATGTTACACCAGGCTCAATGTAGATAAGCACTCCTTTCAAGAAGAATTCGGTACCAGAGTAGAATGAATGGTTGAATATGGTAATCGGCATGATTAGAATCTTCTAAGCTATTGGGATAATCGCTTTCTTTGAATAAACTCACTGGCAGATAATCTTATGAGAAAATATTTTTTATTCGTTTGTGCTTTGATCACAGGTGGCACAATTGAGATTGGTAGAATATTGTTTCTTGCTGTTCTCGAATAGATGCATGCATTTATGAAAATTGTAGACATTTGTTCTCACACGGGTGTGGTTGAATGACGTTTAGGTTTAAGTGTGTAGATGAAGTGTGGTTTGGTGACAAGAGACTGACTACACTCATCCTCACAACCTAAATCTAAATACTACGACCGTTTCGATCAGCGTAGATATTACTTCAATAATCGTGATTTTCTTCAAAAATCGGCAAAAATCTGCAATTGTGGCGATTAATCGCGATCTAATCTCACGATTAATTGGCCTAATGAATTGCGATAAATAGCAGATTTTTGCACTATTTTGATGATAAGGAAATGATCGTTTTAAAAAATTTTCTATTTACCCTATTGTTTTAATTTACTTTAAGAATTATAAATACTTTATATTTAAAAAAACAGCTTTTCAAAAACTCTTCGGAAAAAAGGCATAAGTTCTGAGTATTCTGAGATGTTGCTTATTGGAATAGCTCGTTTTGTAGAAAATTGAATGCTTTGTAGTAATATCCTGTGACTATTGTTCCGAAAATAGGAATTGCATTTTTTTGCAAGGGGAAAAAGCGAATCCCTTGGATCCCGATGGATCCTCTCGAAACCATATGCATATTAGAATAAATTTTTTCATGAGTACAAAAAGAAATGTGAAACAGACTAATCTTGAGGGATATAAAACTACACTGGAATACACAGAAATCAGGCGGAAAAAGGGAGAAAAACTTGATTGAGAACTCATGATCAAGAAGAAAAATGCAGAATACACAGATGTATTCATCCCCATCCGTTTTGGCATATCATAAGGACATCGCATGTTTTTATGACACATTAAGACCAACGATTCCTTCCTCAAGCTCATTGTGTTGTGACGTACTAATTATTGATATATTCCTATTTTTCTCGATAGTCTATAAAGGATCCTTTTAAATTGTAGTCAGCCACGATAAAATATGCCGTTCTTTGACAGTTTGAATAAATCTATTTTTATAACCTATCAGGACTCAGGCATCATACCATATCTGGTCTATTTCTGTGGACTTAACATTGTCAAAAGCGAAGACAATCTGGTATTCTAATGTTTCCTTGGTAACTTCTGAAAACAACGATTTATCAATTCCATTTGACTGAATATGATCGATAAATCACTAAACATGGTTCGAAGTTACCAGATAGCTAGTCAAATTAGTAAATGACGCATTAGTTATGTTCCATCAAATGAACATAATAATAAAGTTATTATGAGAAGTTGCCAGGAAAAGTAACTGGTAACCCCTTCGTTATCGATTACCCAGGTATCGGTAATATCTCACTCACCCTTTTCTCTTGATTAAACTCCGGACTTTTGCAGAAATAAGCGAAAGATTTCGGCTTAGACATTGTTGAGATAACCGGAGTCTCTTTGGAATCTCACGAAATTGACACTTTCAAACCCTTCATCTCAATCAGGAAAGGTTTCTAGAAAGAATAGTAGAAGAATGATGAGAATCCTCAAGCGATGGATTTTTCAGGTTCAATCAGTGTTCTTTATCATTTTTTACTCATGGCTATCATAGATATCACTGACCGATATTTACAGCATCCTATCTGTTTCACTTAAAAGTCAACCATCTCGGATTCTTAGAGGATGACCAGAATAGTTAGAATCTTCCTGCGAGGACGTCCAAATTGAACAAGACTCTTCACAGTTTCCGCTTAGAGTATGTTCAAAACTTGATTTTAAGGATTTCGGTATGATTTATGGTTGATCTGATTCAAGGTTTCAAAAAGAAAAACCAAAAAATTAGTCTAAAAAATTTGAAACAAATGCCTATATAAATTTCTCAAAAATTTTTTGAGATCCGTGGAGTCATACAAAATTCGGTTATGTTTGTTTAGTAAAGTATGGACAGCAGCAAAGCGACAAGCTGGTCTAGATTTTATTCGGTTCTCTTTCGAGTGTAACAGGAACCTAAGGATATAGAAAGACGCCTTATATCATTCTAATATTTGTTTGCATCTTTGTGTAAGCGAGTGAAAGAATCTGAACGAAGTAGTAGAAGACTCTTCTCAAAGTTGTTTCAAGGTCAACCAAATGAAATCGATTTCAGATTCGAGCAACTGACCAAATTCTACAGGTATCTGGGACATGAAACCATTAACGTATCCGACTGTCGAAACCTAGTTAATCAGTTATGTACTAATTAATGTCGGGTGCCAATCGTAGAGGTCGAATAGGGATTTTCAGTGAGTTTTGTTGAATTATGGAAGTAGAAACACGCCGGATTGCAACAATAGAAATCTGGACGCCGTTTTGATACCCACTATCCGATAGGATTTCGTCAATCTTATAGAGGTTTTTATAGCATTCAATCAGATTGCTATCGGGTTCGACTTTCAGAGTAATTTACATAGGAGAGTTTTTATATTATGTCACATTCACGGCATTGACTTGCAATTATTTTTGAATTTTGTTGTGACGCAAAACTTGTAAACTCATAAAAGTAGTGATTTAAATATAATTGTCGTCGTTAAATTAACTTTTTCTGTGAACAATCTTCTTTCGTTAGATATCAATTCTTTACTAAAACATTCTTTAAAGTTTCTTATTCGTGTTAAAAGTTAGAAAAGCATGTTTTATTCAAATTTAAATCAATACATAATGGGAAAATTTCATGAGAAGAGATCAATATATTGAATATTAAAGGTTTTTGAAGTCTTCTAGCAATGATTTATGTTTTCATAAAATTGAAATACCAGCCAAAAATAGTACAGAAAAAATTTACGATATGAATGCATTAGTCAAGCTAGGAAATAAAACACAGTCTACGGCGGCAACCTTGGAGTCAATACTCTCAATGTTCATTTCTCGTATTTTTTACTCGTAAACTCCTGCAGAGATCTGTGAAGAAATCGAGTGATAGGCGTAAATATTTGTTGTTAAATCGTCCAAAGCTAAACTAGGAAATGTTATCTCAATGAAAAATAATTCAGTTTCTGACATGATCTCGGTACAAAATCCATGGAAAAGGAATTGGAATGCTCCAAAGTTCTCCCTTTTAGTTCTATAATAAAATTATGTTCATTCCATTGTTCTATTGTTTTCTCAAGATTTACTGTTTCGTCAATCATTCCGTATTTGAATTACAACGCGAAATTGCTCAAGAGCGTGATGGAATACTGTGATAGTTAAATGTAGTTCTAATCTTGAAATACTTAGATGTACAATGATCTAAAGATATAACAACTTCTTGGATCATTTACAAATGAAAATAGTAAATGCTCTTCTCACTTTCCTAGTAAAAAACGGGAAATTAGTGCAACGAACCACGTCCATTTATCACATATCTAAGCCAGACATATACGAAATCGTTGCTAATGAGATTACAGTATTATCTATCGAAAATTATAAGTGCCTACATGAATTTTGATGAATCTAACAGGCTTTATAATAGACAGAATACAATAAGAAAAATCTGAAACACGATAGACCTTGTCTACATATGAACACTACCAGATCCATCATCTCTCATCAAAATTGTGTTCGCTTGGATTTCTTGCTTTTGCTTTAGAAGTTCTTTGGCCGATTTTGCGTATTTTTACTTTATTTCTAAGGAATCTTAAGCATCTTTATTGATTTCAGTAGATCTTGATATGCATTAGAGCTATTTAACGTTGTACAAAATAATCTATTGAGAACTATAAAGAGAAAGCTTAATGGTCACGTTGATTCGATGGCAATTTTTAAAAATATAAATGCCGCAACTTTCAAAAACTTTATATTAAAAGCACATGAAATAGTATCTGTGATAATGAAACAGACGTAAAATAGTTGTATTCCATATTCCCGGTTAAAAAAAGATCATTTCCATTAGAAAAACGCAATGAAAATATCTTTTTATCAAAGCTACACTGTTAAACCAATACTAATATTAATATTAATAGATGAATGAAAAATATGTCAACTTTTATCTGTTTCATGATTTTACTACAATTGTCGATATTTTGTGAATCCCTGGAATTCGTCAAGAACACATTTCTTATGAACTACCACAATTTTATGAATCTCATCGATTTACATGCCATTACAGGTTATCATAATATTGATATATATCGATCAATCGTAATGGATTCTGATTCAGCTTCTTGGATCCCAAGGATTCTCATGGATCCTGGGATCTACTTTTTCATCCCTGCCCACACTCGTTCATCTGTAATGTTATTCCTTCAAACAGCTCATCATATAGTTATGAAATGTTATTGACTAACTGATGATTAATGGTGTGGGGAATGGCAGACTCCCGTTGACACCTAGAGTCGTATAAAAAAGCATTGCAATGATCAGAATGCTATAAAATACTAATAAATATATGATTCGATGGATTTAAGTAAAGAAAATCAAGAAGAGCCAAAATGTATTCTTATGCGCTTTCGTTCTTTAGTTAAACTTTATTACTGAATACTCAAGATTAAGTGTTCATGAAAAACCTTAATACTTAATATTAAGTTTAAGCTTTTCCACTCAATATTTAATTCATTTATCATCAAGTACTGAAGTGATAAACATGAGGCAAATACCATTTAGTTTCGTTTTTTTTCGTCAGAACAATTTTTTTCAAAAATACGATATCTTTCCTCTATAAACTGTGACAAAAGTTCTGCAGTTTAAGGAATTTGAATCTCTAATTGATTTAACATAGTATTGAGACACCGATTAGTGATTTGAATTCCTTGACGCCGAAAAGCTTCGATTAAACTTTGCATGAAATCTGGATTTCCGCCAATAGCTAATTCCTGACGAAAGACGTCAACACAACGGTAAACTACCTTCCCTATTCAGTTGGCCAGAACCATTGAAATAACAGGAATCACTTGAAATCAATAGAATCAGGAGATCAGCTTTCTCCTTGATGTATATCTGAAATCCTATTCTTCATGAGACTTGAAGACGAAATCGAATGACCTCAAATCACTATAAATAAGTTTTTAAAATAATTCAATTTTCAAATCTTATATTTAATTTATTTCTTATGTCGAACAAACAATTCAAAATAAAAAATATTATTGTTTGTTCTTTAATTTATCCCCATTTTAGAGTAACAATAATACGACAGTGATAATTGTTATTTTTTGTAACTTGAAATGGTAAATTAATCATAGTTCCATCAACTTTAAGTGAATTACATGTTGTCTTATTAATAGTTGTTTGAAAAGCTCCATAAAAGTCAAGTTGACCACGTACATCTTTATCTTTATAATTAAATATTGTCATATCAAGTTCATATGTTTGCCAAGTAATTGTTGTTGTATCTTTATTTGATGCTGTTACATTTCCTTTTATTAAATATTGAACATCATTATCTTGACCAAGGACAACTGTTTGTGTATAGTTTGTTGGAACATCAGGTAAATTTGATTGACCCATTAATATTTGATTATCACGAATGGTTAAAATTCCAGCTGGTAAAAATTGATCCGATATTAAATCATAATGCCGTTGAAATATACCTTTATATTGTCCACTACTAATACCAGTTGTCGTTTTATAATAAAATTTACATTTAAGATTAACATTTATAAATGGTAAACGAATAGAACTTTTTGGACGTAATGTATACTTATCTTTTAATGAATAATAATAAAAACCTTTCTGTTCACCATCAAAATTAATAGATGATGAACTGGTAATATCTATTGCAATTCCTGCTTGCACTGCTCGAACAGGTATACCTGTAGGGTAAGTATTTGCTAATTGAATATCACCACTGTATAAGTAAGTATTATCAACTTGATATTCTTGTTGTTGATTATTACGTATGTTGGCATAAGCTCGAAGATTACAAGCTTAAATCAAAGAGAAAAAACAAAACAAGTAATTGGTTTTTTTTTAACGAAAATCAATCTATCAAGCACTCACTATTTGCATCTTTAATAAATAAGTCATAATTTGGCAACCAAGTTATGCCTCTCATTAAGTATGATAATGTACCAGTATAAGTTGTGTCGTTCTTCTTAAATTCAAATCTTAAAGTTGTACCACCTTGATTGGGTCTTGTCGATCGGTATTCAATTGACCCTCTATCAGCATAAAAATAACCTTTTGTTCCCAAATTGTATAGCAACATTGTTTCCGGATCGATTATTTTTGCTTCTATAATCGTACATTTACATGGAGTTGATGGTCGTACAATAACTAAAGCATCTTTCAGTCCATCAATCGTATTATATAACTCTTGTTTAATAAATGGTGTTCCATCCCAACTGATCGAGCCATCAATTATATTTGCATATTCATCATTTTTAAAATAAGATTGATAGGCACCAACACCACTTTGAATTTGACGAATTTCAGTTACGCTGTTATGAATATTTAGATCGACAGCACGTAGAGGATCGCTTATGAAAAAGATAAAAACGATAGATGAGAACAACATCGTTTTACAAAGAAAATATTTCAATAGTGTCTCTTTATAAATATGCGTGTATATATATATATATATTTACAATCATCAATAAATCATGAGAATTCAAATGACCATCTATTCATTTTTATTCATTCCATTCATAGGAACATATTTTTTATCCATAAAAATAATAAAAAAAACATGAAAGGATAAAAATGAAACAAAATCTAAAACTATACACAAAAGCAGATCCTTTATAACGACATAATAAAAATATAAAACATTTGGATTTGATTGCCATAAGTAGAGTTTTATTGTATGTTTTGGATCATATTTTTGCTGAAACCTATAATTAAGTTTCGATATTGAGAGGATCTAGGTGTGGGTGCTGTATAACGCCTCTCTTTCCATATTCGATCAATTACTTGCACAACCACAATCAAACCCAAATTAACACATGACCACGCACGCATCTACATCCATACCCGACCTCATTAGCACAAAGCATCATACATCGTAGTTTCACACCATCCAATACATCCAAATCCATTAAGCGCAACATTCCAAGGTCACAGTTATGTATGAATGTACCCGTAACCTTGTTGAAAACAAGTAGTAATCGTGTATTAAAGTTGAGACATCGCCTTAGGCTTCGAGGTTTGATTAGGATGGGTATTGATCAAGTATCACTTAACATACATCCACTCACACCGTTGTTTCTATTATACAAAGTTTATATATGCCTTTCTTTAGTCGATATTGAAGACATATTTCAAATTGTTGAGAAAATTCTTTAAGTAGTATTGATATATGTGACATATGATGAACACGAACAAGAGAACGTATAATATTATTCATCATATTCTTGTGTTCCTGTTTCACTTGGTTTTGTCAATGCTTATTTTAATGAAGACGAATTTGATTTGATCTGATGTAGTTTAACCTTTAAATGTACAGAAATACCAATAACACATATATTAGATAAAGAATTGAATTATTGAAGTGATTATTAAAGAAAATTTTTACTCGCATTATGTGAAAGATAATTTAATTGAATATAATTCAATGATACTTTTGAAACATCGACGATGGCGTTGACGTATGAACCTATTTGTATAGTGAGAGGGTAAGAAACATGCACCGTAATCGTGATTTCGTCATTGCTTAAAGGACTCATTAGACGGTTTAGATTTAGTACCTAGTCAAATGAACCGAAGATCATATTTGAAAGGATTCGTTTCCAATTCAGTCTATGACCTATCTTCAACTCAAAGACAAATTGATCAGCCCAAATGTTAGTATCTTGTTATTTTTAACATCCACACGATGTTCATCAATATATCACCTTTCATTTAATGTAAGAAATTTATTGATATTTATGTATATTCAATTATAAAGAAAATAATTCTTTCATTTCGAATGATTGACTTCTCAAACAGTTATGTAATATGTCAAAAATATTTTGTAAAAGACAATAATTAATCTACTCATTAGTTTAAATTCTATATGATGTATAAAGAGATATCTTATTTGATGATTTTTTTTTCTTGAAGACAAAGGTCATTCATATTAGATACATTTTAAGAAGCTAATGTGAAATTGCCTTCATATCGTACAAGTGTTCGTTCAAACATTGATATCTTCTTCTTTCTTCCGGTAGTCGACTCAATGTGTTATTGCATCACATGAAAAGATTTCATTTCATAGTTATTTTACTTTTCTTTGTTGATGGGGTCGGCTGTTGTCGAGTCAGTTACTTCGTATGTTTCTAGTAATAATCTATATATTACTTTTCCAAAGGTGTTGTATACTGAATGAGTTGTTTAGGAAGAGCAAAGCAGAGAACACCGGCAATTGGAGCACATAAAGAGAAATCACGAAAAAATACTTCGAAATATTTGTGGATCTTTTCACGATCCATAATCTTGCCTTACCATCTGGCATTCAAAATAAGCTGCTCGCACGATCCGATCTCCTTTTTCAAATTATTATTACAGCTTCTCATATTTCTTTGATGAAATTTTCTTCAGTATTCCGGAACGGCGAGCACTGCGTTATTGTCTTTCTTATATGTTATTTCTATTACTTCAAGGTAAGTTTTTGCACAACTCGTTTGTAATATTTTGCATTTAACATCATTTATAAAGTTGTCGCCAAATTAACACTATAAACTATCATCATGTTGTCTCTACTGTTCTTCATCATCCGTACTTTTTCGTACAACCAATCCTATATGATTTGATATGTTTCGAAACACTATACGTCGATTTTTATAACTGATCGTTACTGGCGTTTCACCGATGGCCTTCATCCTGTTTCGTCTGATCATGATCACACCTTAAAAAATAGTTCTGGTCACTATCGTTACTACAGTACTCAGAATGAATCACTGATTCTTGTTGTTAAAATTAAAACTACCGATTAGCTAGAGCCACCAACTGATCAAGGGTTTGTGGGTGTGATGTGTCTTGTTTTTATTGGTAACTGCAATCATACCCACACTTATATCCTCACTTTTCCACCAGGCTTATAGATCAAATTGATGTTACTGTCATATATGTGACGAGCAGACAGTCACTGATAAGATGCAAAGAAACAAAAAAATTACCCTTATTCGCCGTTACGCATAGAGAGAACTGTTTTTTTCTTTTTCGCCGTTCTATTGAGGGCTCAATTAAAAAAACATTAATTCACAATTCGAACGATAATGTGAACTTCGATCGATATTACGGGATTATGAGACTATACTAGACACCCACATGCAAACTTCACTAAGTCGTACCTCGTTAAATATTTGAATATTACAATAAACATTTAATATCTTTTATCCTATTATTTCCTGGTAGTACAGTTCTGTCATATATTTTTTTCTTCGATGTGCTTGTATTATTACGTTCATCGTACAAGGACACATTTTGTTGCTTTTGTTTCTCAAGAGTTTGTTATTCAGCTGCACATCAGAAGTTCTAACACATTGAAATGAGAATGTGGGCGTGGGTATGTGTTGCTTTGGATTCAAAGAGTGCTCACATTTGCAGTCACACCCACTGCCAGACGATGAGTAGAGTTTTTCATCTGACAATATACGATTTTTCTATTTTCTTCAGATGACTTCATTTACTCTTGATAAAAATTTGTGCCTTCTATTACAATTGGCAACAGACTCTGCTAGATCAATGTCTGCTGCTCGTACAACGACTGGTCACGGAAAGCAAGAAAACAATCGTCTGATAGAATTGAAAAATAAATCAAAATTTTAAGTTTCAATGTGGCAACTGTGTCTTGTAGTCGAGCCTCTAGAAGTTCTTCCTTATCTCCGGCACCAAAAATAGAAATGCAGATTGTGTCCGATGAACTTTCTCTTTTCTGCAAGATAAGTCGACCATTATCAAACTATGCAGAAATTACCAAGTGAAAGCAATTGTTCCAATATATCAACCGTCTGAATATAATTGTTGATTTTAAAAATGGAAAAATACAATTCACTTCACTTGTCCTTCAAAATAGAACTTACAACATGTCGTAGGTATTATCATTCAAGAAGGGTGTGGGTGTGGGTGTGGGTCTGGGTCGGGTGTGGGGTGGGGGTGGGGGTGTGGGTCTGGGTGTGGGTGCGGGCGTGGGTGTGTCGGTGTGGTGGGGGTGGGGGTGTGGGTGCGCGTCTGGGTGTGGGCGTGGGTGTGTGGTTGCGGTGTGGGTGTGGCTGTGGGTATTATATACCTTCATACACCATACCCACACCCACACCCCACACCCACCCACACTCACACCCTTTTTGAAGTTGGCTTTTAAGATCAGGATATCAAGTTCTACTAGTTCCAAAAGTTTCATTTCATTCAGATGAAGTCGATGCAATTGTGATAAACTGTCGAAAGAATCATCCTCACCTTTACTAATCATCTATCATTAATTGGCCTCATCTTGAATCAGTATCGGGGGGAACGTATTCTTCTGGCTACTAATTACACTAATCTATGATATATGGAGTCAGTGTTTTTAATTCTCGAGAAAAGGCAGCCATCCGCTTCTGTACGAGTAAGAGGTTCTACTTCGCTTATTTCGCGCATTAAGACATGAGCGGTGTATGAGAATGAACACGATCTGATTTCGAAAATTTTCACGAACAAATAAGTAATTCATGCGAGTTTTCTATGTACTATTGCCTGCATTGAGACTAGCAGCAAAAGTATTCAATGTACCTACCACTCTCTGGTACAGTCTTACTCGACAGCATTCAATGCAGTTGTGTGAGCAATTCCTTCAAGAACTATATCAAAAAGCTCTCGACGTTTGGCGAAACAACCATGGAACTGATCTGAAGATTACTATTTAGATATCGAGAGTTAATTTTCATTCCTGTCGCTTTCCAGTAATAATAGTAATTAACAGTAATCCTTTGCCCTATTTTCATTTTTTTTGTTGTTGAATGTAATGCAGAAATTCGTTTTAGCTTTATTTTGTCTGCAGATAGTGAAATATAAAATTGAGACAAAACTGCACAAATGCTTTCTATGTGCTATAATCAGAGTCGAATGTGATTGTGACACCCATTCGTTTTGGTATGGTTGCATCCCCTCCATCACCCGCATATTCGCCGGAATTGACTTCTGGTCCACCATCACCGAATGTTACACGTTGCATGAGTCGAGCACAAATAGCCTTCACTTCAAATCGAGCCAAATCTTGACCAATACATTGACGATGACCGCCACCAAATGGAATCGATGCTGCTTTGTTATTATTGATATCGTTACCTTCTACTAGAAATCGTTCAGGATAAAATTGATCAGGATCAACTGGTCCTGACCAATAACGTCTATCTCGTCCCATGTTATGGATGGCAATGAACACGAGATCACCTTTTCTCAATTCAGCTCCCGTCGATGGCAATCGATCATCGACAGTAAGTGTGCGTAGTGTACCGAAAGCAGGTGGAACAAAGCGAAATACTTCACGAAGAACACAATCCAAATAGCTGAAGGAATCGAGTTGTTCGACGGAGAGTGATTGCATATTATACTGAGCCAATTCTTTCTTGATTTTGTTCTGCACTTCAGGATGTACACTGACCAAATGAATAAACCAGGTCAGTGCAGCTGTTGTTGTCGAATAGCCTGCCATGAGAAATGCCAGCATCTCGTCCAGTACTTCAGCACGAGAAAGTCCTAAAAATTCAAGAGAAAATAAGTAAAAAACCGATTTTTAACAGAAGACACAGTGCTTAGATCGGTTGTCAATAGAAGCTCATATATAGAATAGTCCAAAGATAGGCTTCGCGATAAAAGAAATTGAATATTTACATTCTGTTTCAATCAAACGAACTGATTTTTTTATTGATGGTAGAGAATCTTCCAAAGCTTTTTCATAAGAAAAATATTAGCAAAAAAATATTTTGCTCTTTTACTATTGGCTTCACTAAGGAAATATCACTGATACAGATTGCAAAAGAAATCATGCTCTTGTGTGACAAGTTTAAATAGTAGAGCTTTTTGTTTTATCCAAAACGAATTATACGGGGAACATTCCTTGATAGTTAGAGAAAAAAATTAGCCTATTTAGATAGACTGGTGAATTTATCAGGGTTCTCTTTTCAGAAGCAGCTTTTAGAATCCTCAGTGTGTTAATAATTTGTAATAAAAAAAAAACAATTTTGAAAGATCTTCGGTCATCAATTAAAACAATAAGCTCCTTTGGTTGAAACAGAGTAAAGATATTCATTTTTTCATTGTGAAGCTATACTTATGGACCACCCTGCACAAATTTCTCGGTTAATGTTTGACATGAAACTTGGAAAGAATCGGGCTGAGTTGGTTTTTAGCAGAGATAGGACCAAGACATTTATCAGTTAAGTACAAGTACTGGACTTTTACTTGCCGTACTTGTATTCATCCTCTCTCTGATTTTTGCAAGTAGAGCATTTCTGAATAATGTACTAGACTTACCTTTTTTGTCTTCTTCAGTCTTTGACGCTTCAAGTTTTTCATCTTGTTGTAATGAAGCGATTAATGATGCAATCAAACTTATTTTCTTGCGTTCAGCTCTCATCATTGGTGCCTCTTGGAACTCTTGTTCGATCATATGATGTAAGTGTTGATTAATAAGGTCACGTGATCGTCGATATTTGAGATTAAGTAACAAGTAAAGACGACCGATGAGTGTCGGCATTTTTATTACAGTCACAATCGCGTCCAGCACTGTGTACAATGCATGAGAAAATTCATTCGTATCCTTGTCTCCTTGATTATCCATTGTCTGGAGAGAATAGTCAAAAAACATCAGACTGAATGTCTCAAGAACTAATTGTTGCAGTTGTTCAAACATATTTAAATGAATGTACTTTGGGTCGCTGTTGTTCGTTCGCCAACGAGTCAGCAATTTATCTGTACAATTTATTATTGTATCCAAGTGGTTGACAATTTTACCACGACGAAATAATGGATGAGTAATAGATGCGTGACGCTTATATTTGGACCCTAAATAGAATAGGTTTTGTATGTTATGACTTCAAACACATGACTGCTTCGTGTCTAACCTGTGAGACAAAAGATTGAATTCGGCATGATGAACTTCAGTTTCTCATCAAATACTTCTGCTTGATCATACTCATGTCGATGGGAAAATATGTGTTGTACATCTTCCAGACAGCATACAACAACCATACGAGCTGGACCAAACCAAAATTGAAAGACATCGCCGAATTTATCTTGAAACTGTCGTAGTACATTAGGCAGTGGTTCGCCTTGCCAGATGACTCCCGTTTGTTGCAAATTGCCGAAGAGAAATTGTGGTGCCATACCAGGTAATGATCCACGTAAGGTAAAGTACACATTTTTGAGATAAACATACACGATTATTAGAAATAGCAGACCAACAATGATTGTTAGTAGTAACATTTTTCTTTTGTTGTTGTTGTTGTTATTTTATAAAGCACACATGTGCTTGAAATCAAATGTAAATATTTGAGACGATAAGATCGTATGACACTGTTTTTCATCGTTTCTGTTTCTGGTATCGATGTCGGTGATTACACAAGAATGACTCATTTATATATAATGTGAGGAAAAAAAGCTTCTCCTTTTGCTGGCATGTCATAAATATTTACAGCGACAATGAAACCTTTTTCATACTGGCATTTGAACACTAACGCGTTTCTGTACCGATTGACTGACTTTCTATCTTACTCCCTTTCGAAGTCCGGACATGCGTCTGGATGTTCGGAAATGAAGTTTTGTCCTTTAAGATTTATGACCGAAGTTCATAAACATATATGCACAGGAGATCGTAATAGAAAAAGCAGGAAAATCGAAATGGTTTGACTGGCTGTTCAGAATAGAATGCTCCTTGCTATATCTGATGTAGCGACCGGAGATCATAATGAACAAGGTCGGATGCTTGGAATGTATGTTTAAGAGTACTTTTTACGGGAAAAAAAAGCCAAAAGAATGGAATGACATTGAGAGAGAGTTCGTAAAAGAATTCACTAGGAGATTTACTTAGTATATGCATAATTTTATGGATAGGCGGTTTTCTTTCTCTATCACTGTTCTCTATACTTTAGTAACTATAATGGTTGTTTCTAATTTTCGTTTTTTAACCTGTTCATAATACTGATATATGATAATGGTCTCTGTAGAAATGCAACACTATACAATGTAAGTAATAAAAAGTCTCTTTTTTCAAATATAATTGGTGATACAACTGATTCAGTGGTGAAGATGAATCAAGCTGCATCGTCGTAATGATATGAAGAGCGTACGCTTCAAAAGTAGTCTTTCATGAAGAAGAGAGCGTGTTTTTGCAGTTATTCTTTTTTCTTAAAGAACAACCCCATGTCCTCAAAATCCTGAAAAAAATGGCGATTAATCACGATAAATTGAAAGGATAATTGTGAGCTGAAACGCAATACATCACCGATTTTTTTCCCATTCTTCTGAAGATTTTAGTGATAAATCGTGATTGTATGGGCGATTATTATCCTTCACTATATCGATGATAGAAGTAATTTTGATCTTTGCTATTATACTAATAAGTTCCTATTACTGATTTATATTAAGGAATATTTTATTAAAAAATTCAGTTTAAATTATTCTACACGAATAAAACATGTAATACAAATGAAAAATACTAGTACCGCATGCAATTTCTCATAGTCAAATGAAAAAATCGTAAAAAAACGTTCATGTGTACGAATTGATGTTTTGATTTGAGCATTTCTCTGAAATCACTCGAAAGATTCATTTTTTAAATAAATTTAATATTTAAAACGGAGAATCGAATAGAAAGGATAATTAAAAAGCAGAACGAAACACAATGAAAATAGACGACATCATCTTAAGGAATAAACACAAGTTTTTCAATTTCACATTAATCTAGAATTGATCGACTCATCTGCAATTGAAGAATGTCCTAGTAATGACATCCATGCCGAAATTAAGCCTGTCTTTTAGTCTATAATGCCTAGATTTATTGTTGAACAATATGCAGATATTATATGTATCTCTTAATTTCATAAATTTTCGAAAATTTCTCTAATTAAGTTTCAATTCTTAATGAGCTACTAAAATCAGTGGTTACATGCGATGATTTATCGCTCTGGTTCATCAATGATTTTTCGAAAAATCGTTTCTTACATCAGAATCGGAATAAAGTTTGATATAATCACTGATTTTTTCATGAAACGCAAGTAATCATGAGTTTACGCCGGTTTAGTTGAAAATTGCAAAAATCGCCACGATTTTCATAAAATGCGACTATTTGTTGTAGTTGTTCTTAGCTGTTGGAGAAAGAAAATATAATGATGATGATGTATATTCACACTAGAGTTACGAATAAATATTTCTTTCTTTTCTTTCCAAAAACTTGGTATTTATAACGAAGAGTATGTAAAAAATAATGAGAATAAAAACTAACAGTAGAATTAGAATGATAAAAAGAAGAGCAATCTTGGCTGCTTGAATTCATGGAGACGTTCTTTATGCACCATCTTAGACTGTAAGAGAAGTATGTCACTTCACATTCTCCCAAAGGTCAGTAAACCTCAACATAACCACGAAAATGCTGCCTTTTTCATTCTGAACAATCTGCAACTTTCATTATCATCACTCTATCTTTGTCATTTCGAACTTTCTCATTTCGATCTCCAGTCCAAAATTCGCTATTCAACGACTAACAATGGGTTGTCAGAGTTTGTTTCGAACTTCTGGACACAGTTCACTCCGAACATTCTATTTTTGCTTATATTTCATTGACTTTTGCCATTAAGAACTCTATTCTGAACACCCTGTCTTTTTTCTTATGTCCGGAGATTGTAACGGACTATTTCAACCGGAGTTCGTAATGAAAAAGTGAGACAAAAAGTCATTTTCCCTATATACCTCAGTTTGACTGAAAAATAATCATAAAGTTTATCTCACGCATTTTGCAACAGAAACTAGAAATTATTTTGATGTACTACTTTTGCAATTTTCTCAATAAAATAAAGCCATTTCAACATTATACAACATAATTCATAGCTATCATCACTCTTGCACTGTCTAAACAAAAGTAATATGAGCTATTTTGCAATGCATATGTGCATGTGAATGTGGTTGAAAACAAGACTAAGACTCACATCCACTCTAATTCCAGTCTCTACAGTAAAAATGAATTTGTTTCTATTATTAGATTGTATTCAGGAATATTGTTGGATACAGAAGAGCAGTCGTTGTTAAAATTCAAAATAATCCGATTATAGAAATGAGTATTCTTTGAAAGAGAAATAAAATTAACTTGTCAGAGCATATATCTAAATGTTGACAGTTGGTATGAACTACGGTCTGGATGTGGATATTGGCAAGGGGAATAAAGCAGATTTTGAGATCTAAAATCTTCTAAAATCTTTGAAACATTTTGAAATCTTAAAATCCACTTTTTTCCCGTCGGCTGTTGGCCATTTTTTAGACGACACCACACCCACACCCAATGTGTTCAGCATACGCTGGCAAAGGAGTCATGCGAGAAGGAAAAAACTCGACGATTCGTTTCTCCAGGTATTGTAAATAGTATTTAACAAAAGGGAACAGAAAATTTGACAGCACCTCCAAAATACATATCTATTCATGCAAATTTCATGTTCTTACTGTTTTGTTTCCCGGTTCATCATTTTGCAATAAAATTCTGACTACAGTATACAAAAACGTTATTTATTACGGTTTGCTTATGAAATTCGGGAAGAGTTATCAAAATATATTATCTAAGAAAGTATTGTTAGACTCTTATGTTTCTTTTACATCTTTTATCTTATCTCGGTTAAAACCAAATATACGATTACATCATACTACCAAGCACTTCGCTATAGTAAACGCGAAAAAATGATGAAATCAAGACATTGCACTGACTGTAGCGACCTTCACTGTGCTATGTGATTACATCACTCGAAGGTGTGGGTGTGGGTTGATGTGGGTGTATGGTGTGTTTGTAGGTCCAGGTCGTGTTCTTCTATCAGCTCGATCAATATCCGCACCTATATGCACACCCATACCCACACCCTTCATAACATAAATGTCACTAATCTCTCCAAATTCAGATAAATTCTCTATCCACTAGTATCTAAGTTTTCTTTTTGTCACGAATCATGTCAAAAAAAATATCTTAGTTTATCATGTATTTGAAATAAAGCATTAGACTTACTCACTTTACATGAGGGTGTGGGTGTGGGTGGGTGAAAAGATAAGCAGCATCCATCCACAGTCACACCCTTTTACTGAAAGGACATTTGGAAATGGGATGGGTGTGGATCCATAGCTCTCGCTCATGCACAACCACACCCACATCCATAACCTATCAGAAACATAATTAATTGAGCTATGAACTTGTTTGTGAAGTTGTGATGCTGTGGGTGATTATCAAACGGTAATTGATCGGTTATATTAGATCAGAGAACATACCGAGTCGAGTCAAACTATTACAGTTTGGTTCGGTTCGAGTCGATCCGAACCGAGCTTGACCTAATGAAAATCGGTTCGATTCACTGTTTATCATATACAAAATATTCAAGGGCAAGATGTCGCTACTAGATAGAAAAAATAATTTGATTTTTTAAATGCTTAACATAGGGAACGTTTGTAGTTTTTAGCTGATTTTATACAGAAAAGCTGACCGTTTGAATGTTAAATTAGATATCCAACAAAATTTACGTCATCTCAGCCATTCTTTTCTTTGGACAATGTATCTAAATGTTTAAGTCTAAGCTTCATTAGAAAATATCACTTATTCCAAAATAGTTTTATTCGTTCAACTAATAGAGAACTAAAAAAGAAAATCCATTATATGAGTAAAAATTTAAATTCAAAAATCCGTTATTAAAATATTTCTGTTCTTTAGGTTTTGCGTAAAATATAATAACAATCAGATACGGGAGAAATATAGATTAGATTGTTAGAAAATTCGATCACACAAAGAATCCATCGTTGATCTTTTAGTAATTGAAAAAGAATTTTGATTCATCACCATATCTTTTTTTCAACAATGTATAGAATAAAGCCTGTATGGATTTTAGTCATTTGTCCCATACGACTCGACTCGTTGTACTTTCATATTTTACACTCATTACAAGTCGGAAGAAGTAGACTATCATTGAATGAGTTGTGTTTTATGATTTATTGTGTTTATTTCTTTCACTTAATAGGATTTCATTTAAATTATGAAAAAAAATTCTTCTCTGGCTTAAATATTTTTATAATATGTTCAATCTTCGCATGATTAAATTAGTTTAAGTGAATTAAGAATAATACTACCAACATGTGATGTTATAGGTGCATGTAAATTATTTCGATTTTCAATCTTTTGTTTGACAAAGATTAGTAAATTACGATGGAATCGAACTTTATGCATTTTCAAATAATGACGATGTTCAATATTACTAACAAAGCCATCAACAGCAATCCAACCATTTTTAAATGCTTCTTCTTCTTCCACCGTTCGAAGTTTTGAACATAAACTTAAACATTGACAATAAGCTATTTGTTCATCAACTGTTTCCAAATAAATAATACCGTTAAAAATAAATAATTGAACTAACCATTCAAGTGGTAGGAAGAAAGAAACAGCATCATTAAGATGTCTAATTAATGGAGGAATTGTAAGACTTGACGTGTTAACAAAAATCGATTGAACTCGTTTGATACGAGGTAATAATAAATGTAATGTTGTGATCGACGGATTATTCGATTGTTGTTGATAATAAAGAAGCCTTAAACGACCGAGCACCCAATTAGCTTCTAAAGCACTTAGAAAAATAAAATGTTGGTTACGATAGATAATAATCCATCGTGGAGAAAGTAAAAATTAATTTAATAATTCTCCTTTAGTCGTAATTACACGTTGAAATTCAGTTGAAATCCAAAAATTTTCTTGCCAACTATTAGCTTGACAATCATTGACAAATGTCGTACCAGTAAAAACATAAGATAAATGACAAAATACTTTAGGATGTTGTTTTAAATTCATCATAGGACTATGCATATCACACAATTCTTTTATTTCTTCATGAAGTCTAGATTGACACGGTGTAACAAGTGATGGACGCTCTAATTGACGTTCTTCTTCTTCTAATTCTTGCTCTAATTCTCTTTGTTGCTCTTCATCTAATAATTGTAATAAACGTTGATTTGTTTCACCATAATATTTCAATCGTCGTAATACGGTATCTTTAATTTCTTTCGATACATTATGATGAGTTTGTTCATATCGATTATGATGAATTTCGAATAATGTTTGAAGTTTTTTCGAAGATCCATACATACTTGTAAGCAGAACTGGGCAAAATACTCGAAGTACTCGTACTCGAGTACGATTTTGTTGGTACTCGTACTCGTACTCGTACTCGAGGGGTCGGTACTCGTACTCGAGGGGTCGATACTCGTACTGGTACTCGTACTCGAGGGGTCGGTACTCGTACTGGTACTCGTACTCGAGAGTGTTGGTACTCGTACACGTACTCGTGCATGTATTTTCACACGTACTTGAGTTTGAAGTGCTCTAAATGTTGAGGATTGACACGGCTGTTTCTCCGTCCCAAAATATTTCAGCATTTAATGTTGAGATTAATTCAGTGGCGACCTTTAATACCACTGCAACAGTTTATTCTGCATATCTCTCAATCCCTTTTTTAAGTCGCAGGCGTATCGCTTGGAAGAATGGTATAGCTTTCGATCATCTCTTTGGAGAGTACGATTTCGTCTCGAAAATAGGCCCCTGAAAAATCGCTTTTCTTTGATCTCGCTACCAGTTAAATTTGTTTTGATGGTCCCGATTTCGATCTTGGTTAGATTTTTTCTTGTCCAGGTCTTGGTCCTAGATCCGGTCAAAATTTTTTATTGGTTCCGGTCCTAGATCTGGTTAAAGTTTTCTATTGCTTCTGATCCCGATAATTTTTATAAGAACAAAAGATTTCTAGCAAAATTAAGCCTAAACTTTTACATTTTTGCTCGTATTCCCAAATAGTGATAAAGTTCCATTTTGAAATATAGAGAAGTATCCCAACAACACTTAAGAGTTTATACTAGAAACAGTGAAAGAAGGACAAAAAATGTACAATCAAAAGAATGGTTGAATTTCTATCAACCCAAATATGTGTATATCGTACGAGTACGCCTATGTAAAAACCTATACATATCATCGAAAAATCTCAGGTGTTGAAATCAGAATCGAGATCAATGAGAGACTCGTATCGGAATGATAAATAAAAATGGCAAATCTACGCATTCTTAGTCGCCATCAAACAAGAAGCATGAAAATCTATAGTCTAGTTCTTCATAAAAAATACACCGGAAGCAGCTTAAAAAGCTTTAGGTCCCGTCTGGACCGGTACCGGAATCACTTTGCAATTCCCTACTCGAAAAACTGATTACGAGATGTTCTGAAATAAATATCTGCGATATTATCGATTGTCACTGCTTTATTGCTTTCAACACAAAAAATTAAACATTGAGAAGACAAAAAACGCTCTCATCCGCTTTCGTATTTTCAGATAAACAGTATTATATCAGATAAGTACCAAGTGCCTCTTTCTGTGCTTCTTCGCCGCTTCTTGTCTCGAGTCAAGCGCACAATACTATACTAACTATCTTGTGACACACACCGATCATTGCGGTTAACATCTAGCTAGGCAGTCTGTGCGAAAAATTCAAGTGAATGATTGAAAGGAATCCGAGTCAAGTCGGCCTTCTGCCGAGAGCCGCAGTTATTACTAAGTGTTTGTAGGAAATATATCGGGCTTACGGAACTGTCACCTGCGGACACCCTATAACCTAAGATAGCCGAAGAGCAGGGTATTCTTATTCATCTGAATTTTGAAGATGAACAGAATAGCTGATTTCTTACGCGCTTGATTTAATGTAGAATTACACGCAATTCTTTTTAACGATTATGTTGCTAAACAGTTGCATATGATCTCAATGTATCAAAATTTCTTTTTCTCAAGCACGATTTTCGCAGTACTCGTACGCGTACTCGAGGGGTCGGTACTCGTACTCTTACTCGAGGGGTCGGTACTCGTACTCGTACTCGAGGGGTCGGTACTCGTACTCGTACTCGTACTCGAGGGATCGGTACTCGTACTCGAGGGGTTGGTACTCGTACTCGTACTCGTACTCGAAAAAGTCCGTACTTGCCCAGCTCTGCTTGTAAGTTCAATTATTTCAGGTTCAGAACATTCTTTAGCTAAGTCTTGCATAAGTATATCTGTAAATATTTGTTGATCATCATTCCAATTGATACGTCGAAATGCAGAAATTTTTCTTTGAAAACTTAAACTGTGTGTAACCCAATGATGTAAACCATCCCAAGTTGATTGTTGAGTGTTTTCATAGACTCAACGAAGAATATCAATCTACTTAATAAAGTCATTTTTATTCCGAGATTGTGTTTTTTAATGTTTTTATTTGTTCGTGAACTTCATATGAACTCCAGAATATTAACGAATGACCAGTACCTAATTTTCTCATTCTCATACGTGCTTGAACAAAACGATCTTTTGTTAAACCATTTCCTAATGTAATAGCAACTTTAAATCCCATTGGAAATTTAAAATCAGTTCCTCGGGTATGAACTATCATCTGAATAAAATATACAACGATCTAATAGTTCACTCGCAGGAAATGTTACTAATGCATAAAGATGCAATTGACGATCACAGGCAATAATAGAATCGAAATCAAAATAAACAATATAATCGATCTTATTTTTATCAGATTGATTCAACCACTTAACAGCAATGTCTCGATTAGTTCCATCAATAAATAATGTTCCAACATCTAATATAACATGAATAGTTTTTTGGCAGTCTATTATTTATTTTAAAATATCCTCTGATGTTACATTGATGGGTATAGAAACTGATAATTTTCATTTTTACTTTTTAATAAATTATTAACAACAATTGTATCTGTTTTTTGAAGTTCTGGTAAATCATATTGACGAATATGAACAGGAAGTAATAATTGTGTATCATTAGTTCCGCTAAATCCAGTTATTATTTTTGATCGTAACGAGGACGATAAATCCCAAGCAGAAGTAACTAATTTATATAGAAATTGTTTTGCTTCTCGAGGAAATACAAAATAATGACGGAAATAATTAATAACTATCATATTATATCGGAAAGTAGAAAAGAGATGATCAATGCGTTGTTGATAATCTTTTAAATTAACTCCAATCCATTGTTGAATACTTTTTGGGACATCTTTTTCATCTTCATATAATACCCATTGATCATAAATCGATGTCGGATCAGTTTCTTCTTCATTTAAACAATTGAAGCATTGAAATAATTGTGAATTATTTAAACCTGAATTATAATATGAAAGTTATGTTAATACTAAGACAACATCCGGATGGCTAAATTCAGTTCTATCAGCGACAACATCCTTTGCACGAAATGGTACAGCCATTAAACGATTAAAAGAAAGACTTGGATTGACACCATAATTAACTCCATATCGTTTTCTAAAAGCAACTAATAAAAATTCTAATGATAATAAACCATGAACAATGAGAAATAATTGAATATCAATACATGTAAATTTATTAATGAGATGTTCAACTGATGAATGTGTTTCTAGGATAATTGTTAAGATGATTGCTTTATCAGTGTAATGATAATTTCTACTATCGATTCAGTCGTTAGAAATTTTTTGACAAAGTAATGCATATGGTCCATGCGATTGTAAACGAAATTGTGGAAATGCACTGTTTCGTTTAGATGGTTTATAACAAACTTTTTCGCTGAAACATTTTGAAATATTAGCAGAATGTTTTTTAACTAATTCAAGAATTTTTTGAATAGTTTTCCAACGTTCTGTACCTCCATCAACTTGCTCTTGACTACCAACAGTATAAGTTAATTGATATTTGACATGTAAAATTTCATCAGATTCATCTAATACATCACGAATATACTTTTTTAACCATCGTTGAATCGTTAACATAGAACGACCAACATTGAATTCATTTTTTCGACATTTATCAATAGTGAGTAAATCGAATGAGAGAATATCTTCTGATGAAGTCAATATAATATCACAATTATGTAATCCTTGTTGAAAATGTTTAAAAATTTGATTTATTTGTTTATTATTGAAATTCATATCGCGACGACCTGTAAATGGAAAAATATGTCGATTCAGTAAACCACCTAATTTATATCGTAATGATTGATAATTTGTTGGAAATAATGATTTAAGTACTATAATATGGTGGGTGTGGTTTTTTTCTTTCAAATGGTGCGATGCATATACATACATCCCCATGCCCTAGTCCTACTCACATCCTACTCACGGCGAAACCCACACGCACAACCACACATCTAGATATAGATGTTCAAGGTTTCATAGTTGCATTTTACAAAAATGAAAAAAACACTTGGCTTCAGTCGAAAAATGTCAGGAATAACACTAGATCTAAGAAAATCAACGAATTGAAGAAATGCATCACATAAAATGCACAACCAATAGACTGAAATTCATTGCACTAATATGACGATTGATTTCATCAACATTTTCTTTGTCCCTTTTCTTTTGTTTCGCGTTTTGAATTCTAATAACTAGTCGTTGTCTTATCCGTATCTTGAAAAGCAGATGATGGCTACTTCTTTTTTATTTATCGTTTCTTTTTATTTCGAGTCATTGACAGCGGTCTGGAACAGAAGTTTTCTCTGATAGAACTATTCGTTGAAATGCATAACGTTTTTCGGTTATCAACAACTATTGATAGATTACAGTCACCATGATAAGAGACTTCGATAGATTAACTACCATGTGTCATATTCAAATTGATCTTAATCATATGGATTGTTTATTTTCAAAATATTGAAAAAAAAATACATATGAAAATGTGGCTATTCATGAAGACAATAGAAACGAAATTCGGTTTATTGAATTAAAAATCAATTTTTTCTAGAGTATCAAGCATTGCAGTTTCATTTTCCATGTCTCTAATAAGATCGACAACACATCATGTACTTTCCACGACTAATGACCAAGCACGTTGCTGACAGGCGACAGATCAAACCAGGTTTACAATCATCTATTAATGGCTTACAAGGTTCATCTTTATTTTGATTGAATGACGACTCAAATCTAAAACGGATTACGAAAAAAAACATATTTTATATGAGTTGGATGGAATAATTTCCTTACTTAGAGTCAGCAAAACTGATCATGAGAATGAATATAAGCCAAAATCGCATTTTACTCAGTCTTCGTTCGATTAAGTATTAAATAGAAAAGGAGTATGTGTATGTGTTTTGTAGAAGTAAAATACTCCTTGCGCTGCTCTATGTCTACACTCGTCACTTTCTCTTGATAAATAATCTGTAGCATATGCGCTCGAGAAAAAGAATAATTAATGATGAGGTAGGGCACTTGAATAGGTAAGCATTACAAATAATATCGATCAATGCCAATTTTCATTTCGTTAGAGATCCTAGAGCGATACTAGTCTTATTCATCATATCGACAACAAACGAAAGAAGCGAAAAAGGCGCTTAAGCACAAGGCATTGATTGGTCTCTGCTTGTTGCTACTTAAATGTCGCATTATTAAACCGATGCGAAGCATAGCATTTATGTTATCGGTCGCATATATATTCAACTTTAATAATTTGCGTGCTTTTTTTTATAAAAAACTGTCGCTGTGATCTCGAGAACAGCGAGTAGCTAAAAATTTGTTTGAACTTTGTCAGAGACCCCCATGCCTTGAGATGAAACGAACTTTTTTTGAATCTTCAATAGGAGTTTTCGTCAAGGGATGAATAATCGCAGAATCCTGGAATTCTGAAGTTCCGAAATATTCTACATATTCTAGAATTTCCTTGAACTCCTTAAGAATCATTTCAGTTCCATAGAAATCCTCATGATTTCCAGAAGGTTCCTAAGAGTCAATGGAAGGATGCCATCTACATCACACCAGTTTTTCATGATAATAACTCTTTTTTCTTTTCTTTATTCCGTTGTAACTAGCGATATATAAGTGTGGGTATGGGTGTGAGTGTGCGCATTGAATCAATAATCACCTACACCCACAGCCAGTTAACTAATAGCAAAAAATTAATAAACTATGAGATGTGCCTTGAAATTTTGTCGGCTGAAGTAAAATTGTTAGTATGAAAACATCTTAGATAGCTGAATTTATGAAATATTTGACATCTCAACTTTAGAATTGCAGAGATCACTATTTGAATGACTTTAAAAAATCATTCTGACCAAAATAGCTTACCGCAAAAGGTGGCTTAAGTATTTATTCTCACTCTACTCATAGATTTTAAACATATCTGATAATAGCTATTTGAACGATAGTCGAAACGTCTCATGGAAAGCTTAACATATCTTAAGGTAAAGATACCTGTCATTAAAATTAAACTCACCATAGAATTTGTTATAATGGAGCAGATTATGTATTTCTTTTGTCATCTTTGGATCATTAGAATAGATACCAAGACAAACCATCTGATGGAATCATTAAGTTAGATCGAAAACAATCTTGATATACTTGAAGCATCCTCAATAACGGAATAAATCACTCAAAATATAATGGAGACCAGTGAATTAGATCGATGTGATGCAGTTTACGTACAGTATTCTTTGCTATATTGTATTAAAAATGGTTTTTGAATGAAATCAAAACTTTAGAATATTCACTCTTGCAGCTATTTTCTTCGTATTGTGTTTGATAATTTATTTTATTAATCAATCTGCATTGACTAAGTTAAAATCTTTGTATGAATTATCCCTTATTAAACACAGAGTATATCAGCTACGAATGACATTTTTATCTAATGAAACTAATATTCTCACAATCTGTGATTACCAATACATTCATGTGTAACGATAGTTACACTTTTCCCGATTTAGTATAGTATGTTCTATGTTAATTCATTATTCATTTCTTTTCTTTTTGTCAGCTCAGAACCTATTGGTTTTGGGCATTGCAATAATACCATGTTTTTCGATCTGTACGATTGCATTGTTAATACCAAAAAAAAATTGTGACTAGATTGAAAAATCTAGTATACTTAATATCTTGAAAACTTTGAAATGATAAATCATGAAAACAACTTGCATCATTGATCAAAGGTGTGTAAAATATGTTCTTGAACTCAAAAGAGTAGTTTATTAAAAGACATTTCTTGATTAGGAAGTGAAGAGAGAGAAGGAGTGCTTTTACACTGTTCACTGATTAATTGAAATATTTCAAGCATGCAATGTAGAACGCAGTCAGAGAGATGCTGGTGCAACGTTAATGACATTGGTGTGTTGTTGAAATATTATTAATCTTTTCAATTTTGTTGAAATTTCAGGAAATGAACCAAGACAGACAAAAGGCAATAGAAGAGGAAGAAAATATCGCGTAAAAGCAAGGTATAATGGAAATTGCCCAAATGCATCGTATGGCACACCGTAAGCTCGAATGAGAGAAATAATTACTGTAGGCAAACTAAAGAAAAAAAATAGTGACGAGATTGATATAAGTTGAATAGTCATTCTTCGAAATTTTCGCCATTGAAAACGTCGATATAATTGTCTCTTTTGTTGAACAATACGAACAGTAAGAGACATACTGAAGAACATAATAATAAACGTCATTAAAATAGCATTGGTTATTGTACCATACATTGTAATTCTCTGTACGGTTGTAAAACATGGAATAGTACACCAATTGATCGAATAGACGAATAACTTCTGACAAGGCGGAAAACAAATAACGTAAATATAAAAAATGAGACCATAGACTATGATTATAGCCAAAGGTAGATAATGAAATAGAAAACATTTTTTTCGTCCGGCTACCCACTTATCATGAAAGATCAAAATGTGCCGTTCAATTGAAGCCCAAGCCATGATAATACCCGTTGTAGTGAAAATACCAATATCTGCAAACTGCCATGCAAGACATGTTATAGGTTTTTCAGGCCATACATGTCCCAAGCGTAGAAAATTGAGCTGTATAGGAAAGCCAATGATTAGAGCATGAAAATTCACGATAAGAAGAACGATAATAACATGATTGTTCAATGAATTTCGTAGATTTCGATTTACGATTAAATAATAGATAAGTACGAGGGAGCAGAAGGCAGATGGTATTAAAAGAAAAAGAAGAAGCCAAAATCGAACTGGTCGAGGTAAAGATACTTCTGGATATAATGATTCTATTGAAGCACGTTCATTGACAGAAGAGCTATATTTTGAAAAAAAGGTATCTGTCTCCATTTGAATAAGGCAATATGAATGAAGAATTATGATCCTTTCTATTTATTTTTACAATTTATTTCTAATGAATATAAGATGAGAATGACAAGAAGAAAAACTAAACAAGAAGCATTATTTCATCTTTTTGTTTTTTTTTTTACTTAAGAAAAGCTCTTTACGACGTACACTATTATTTGTATTTAACTTTTACTATGTGCCCACTAATCATGTTTTAATTGATTCTCATTCCGTTTGATTTCTTTTTCTTTGTATTCATTCTAATTATAGATGAATTTATCGTTCTATTGAAACGTAGGATATTATGCATTAATTTTAATTTTAATTTGTAGTTCTTATGCAGGCATGAGTGCATCCGTATAATTATCTTTACAGGTTTATCAAAGGAGAAACTAATTTTAGCACATGTGTGTATGCAGTCAAAAAAAAGCTTTTTTGAGAGCATCAACGTTTATGAAAAGAAAATACCGTATATCCGTTAAAATGATTTTTACTGTAAACGTGTACATATGTACAACTATATTTTTCATTCTTTTTTTTTGTTGGTACGTGTTTATAGGGTCGATATTATCAGCGTTTTCACAACCAATTTGCCTCACATGCTTGAAAACGCTAAAAGAATTTAGTTTGATATGTGTTCGGAAGAACAAATTATCAATACGATTGAAAATCTTATTAATCGTCATTTTAATACTCTCAAAGAGACTCATGTAATCATTTTTAAAGTATTATTTTTGTTTCTGTTTTTACTTCAAAATCACAAATGTTTTAACAATCATTAAAAATAAATTATAATTGTTTCTAAATGAAATTCTTACTTTCACTTCATTTCAGAATTTCAAGATTTTGGTTGCCTTCTAAATAAATGAAAGTTCTTTTTCTTTAAGCACAAGTAATGTGACGTAAGCGTCGCTAACCATCTATTGAAAGAATATGATCGCGCTAAACATGTGGTAAACGATCATACGCTATGTGACGTGTGAATCGAATAATACTGTTTGGGATGCTTCTGTATAGTGACAATAACTGGAATATACGAATAATTACAGTACTCATCGATAGAAACTGCGCTTTGAGTTATTTTTTGTACTTATACATTTTATTTTTTTAATGGATTTTTATGTATGGTGAACAATAGAGGACCTTAGTATTTCTAGTCAGGAATATAACAGAGACCTTGCGGCGTTTTGGATTTATTATATCATGTTCTGTCGTAATTTAAAGACACATGAGAAGTGAGTTTTGCTTGTGTTGAGATATCCAACTTAAAGGACGAAAACAGAAAATCATTCCAAAAAAAGCTTGTCTTTAACAACAACACAAAGAAAAGGTTATCGTATGTCAATAATTTCTCGAGTACTTTGTAGCGTAACCCCGCTATCATATTATTTGAAACAGCACATTTCCAGAAATTCGTTTGTTATAAAAATATTTACGATTTAATATCGAATTAGTGTACACTCAGTCGAATGACATAAATCGCCCTTACTTCGTCTCTGTTAGGAACATTTGCTCAAACTATTACGAACTTCTAACTATTCATTAATACACAAATAAGAAAAGAAGAGGGTGTGGGTGTGGGTGTGGGTGAATGTGGGGTTGGAATGCCACTTCATTAGCACTTACACCCCACACCTCACACTCACACCCACACCCTTCATGTATCCTGTTCTGTATTGCCGATCAGCAGGAGAAGATGGATGTGACATAATGATCTTTTGCGTCACAAAAACTTTTTCTTTTACAATTTTTATTATATTTATCATCATCGATTACACCTTATACCAACTAAAAATGATGAGTGTCACCTTTATGATGATAATGCGTGCTATTTCTAGCATCGTTCGACAAGAATTTCAAATGAGAAACGTAAGATAAGACAAGCATGAACAAAACTGCAGATTGCGACTTGTTCATTGGTGCTCGAGTTGAGTTTTAGTTTACATTTATTGTTTTTTTCATATCTCTACCAGATTTTCAGCAAAATCATACGTGAGTTTACTAGACCTATCTTCTGCGCCTGAAGAGTCTGTAAACTCAGTGAAATACAGTTATATTTTTCACAGAAAATGAAAAATACATAAGCATGAAGAGTATTATCATCTTAGTGGGATATTTTTGAATTTTCAACTAAACTAGATGAAAATAGTGAATATAAAACGATTTTTGGATATGTAAGCTACTTCAAATGTAACCAAACTTTCCTATATTCTGCAAAAATCTTTTCTGCTTCACTATTTTCTATGAAAATTGAGGAATTGGAAACATCATCACAATCAACACAACCTACTATATACTAATGATGATGAAACATTTTCTTTTCGCGTATTATTGAATATGTATTTTTTTTTCGATATGTGTGTACTATATAAATAGTAACTTAGAATGATTTTTTTTTTATTTCTTGAGTTATCTTTATTCAGATATAGGATTCTGATGCTTGAGAAAATTATGAAATAAATTTATTATAAGATGGCTGAGTGGTCAAATATATGCTTCACTTTATCGAAAATTATAGAAAATGTGATGTATTTCCTATCTAGTGTTTTGGTATGCCCTGCTCTGCCCTGTCATACTGAACAAGACGGCTAGGGAATTTTTATCGTATCCCACCGCTCAGCAGAATAGGGCAGAAGAAAAAAAAAGTTATTCTATGGTCATCTCTGGTGTCCCCGCTTTATATTATTGTCGATATTCTAATGACCATCAAGGTTATGTGTTCTTAATTATTAAGTGCAACCAGGACGAAATAATTATTTCAATCAGACTAATCTATTTAGAAAGCAATAATAGAAGTGGAAACGCAATATGTGGATGTCCCATGATGTTTCATAGAGATCGAATCGAATCTGATTTTTGCATTTTGATCTATAATAGATAAGTTAATTTATCCACAAACAATAATAAAGCTAAGATAACAAAAGCAAAAATTTGTACGAGCATATTTAAGCATTGCAGAATGTTCACTGTATATGAGAAGACATGATACAATTAGGAAAGGTTAGAACAATACAAATGCATGACAACACAAGCAAGTAGATAATAAAGCGTTTCTCTAGTTGAGACGTGTGAAAAAAAAACGAAATATATTCATGTCAAGAATGAATTTTAGTCAATAACGAAAAGTCTGTTATCATTTCACAGTAGATTGATGCATACATGCGACTGTTGTTCTAAGATTTTAGTGAGTCGTGACCATGTGGTTTGACCAACCCGTCGTTGTTGTCGCCAGGATGTAAGCTGATTTTTGAACTTACTACGTAGTTCCGGCAGTGATGAGAAACATACAAATGGACAGGAAGAGATTCTATTATATATGATAAATTTGCTGAAAATGATGCCCACTACAGCAAGTTCTGCTGGCAAACCACATTGATAAGCAAAAATAACACTAACCCAAGGCAGATAGAATAAAATGTAGACAGATGAAATGATGAGCAGTTGCAGAATCATCTTTCGATGTTTTCACCAATGAAGTGGTTGACAAGCACGAATTTTCTGCAATACTACACGAATAACTAGAGCCATACAACCGATCATAATGAGAAGAGTTGAAACAACTTGATGAAACATAAGATCCCATGTGGCTAATACAGTTCGATCGAATGCACACGGAATATATATATATCTCCGGCTAAGAAACTATCGAATGGAGTTCCACAAGGCTTTTCATAATAGACAATACAGTAATAAACAAAATAATAAATTATAATGATATATGGTGGTAAATAGTGAATCAAGAAACGATGTCTTCTTGTTGCTATCCATTGCTCATGAAATATAAGTATATGTCTTTCAATTGTGGCCCAAGTAAACAAAGCTATTTGAAATGAATAGCATGAGTAGTCGAGGAAAGCTCAAAACAGATAGAAGACAGGAGATGCTGACCAAGAAGTTGAATGGTAATCATTGCGAAGAAAGAAGAGAATATTGGTCAATTCGTATACAAGAACAAGTAAGAGAATAGCGATGACAATATGATTATGAAGTGCATGATGAAGTGCTCTATCCGAAAGAAGATAGTAAAGTGTAAACAAAGTGACCACAATTGATAATATGTCAAAAATGAGGAAATACCAAAATCGAATATAATGAGGAATTCTGAATTCCAGTAAAGAATCTGAATTCAGAACTATAGAGTCATTGCTTGAGTTTGACATCGTTTTAAAAACAAAACTCGATAAATGAGTAGAAGAGTAGTTCAGCAAAAAAAATAGTATGGATGAAGACAAGCGTACAAGATTTCAGGTACCTAATTCAATGTGACAATCAAATCGTCATCACAAATTATTTTTATCTCAAGGAAAGTTGCATTTTTAGCTAAGCATATATCAGATGTTGCGCTTGTCAATTAGATTATTTATTAGATTTAATTTTTTCGACAGTATTGAATGTAAAACTGCGAAATCCAAGCTTAATGATGTAGGCCAAGGGAAAACTGGCCTCATTCTTCAACGGTAGCATTCTTTTGCTATGAAAGAAGGACACACTAAGCTTCACATAACTCATAAGAAAGGAGAACTGATTCACAGTCCCAACAGGGATGTCAATCGTGAAGTACAAGAACTATTTCTTTTCTGCTTTTGTAGACATTAAAGTATCGATATTGAGTTTTTATCATAGGAAGATGCAGCAAAGCTTCTTCTTTCAGTATATATATAGCTTTTTGAAAAATGACCAGATTGTGAAAGACTTATATTAGATCAAACTTTGACTTCGCTACCATATTTTCGAAGAAATTTTCGTCGTTTTGCAAATTTTCTCAATTCTGGAAAACTACATTGCTACTTGATTTACCATGAAAAAGAACATTTTTATATTAACCAGGATGTCAGACGGCGTTAGCTACCTTCATCTATTAAGTACTTTAAAACGATCCACTGGAATAAATTTTAAAAAAAACCACCATTGTAATATGATTTGTTCTGGATTTGCATGAACAACCCATTTCTAAAACTTTTTTAGCGTCTTGCTCAAAACACGGTCTCTTGGCTAAAATATTGAAATAACTCCCACTCAACTCGTCGTATGAGAGTGTGGTTGTGGATCGGTGGATGTAAGTGTGACCGGTCTACGCTAACACTCACACCTGCTTCATGATATTAGTACAAAATACGTAAAGTTAAAATTTCTAGCAGATTATAAAATGTTTTTCGAAAGTACTCTTCTAACGCAGATTATCTATCTCGACAAGATCAGAAATAATGATAATTATTTTCCAAAGCTATAATTTGATGAGTGTATGTTTTTTTTTATGTAGATCATATGAGAGGAGCTACCGAGACTTACTTTTCCGGACTTATTTCTTCTTCGGAACTTATTTACTTATTAAGGATTTATTAGCTGTCATGCTATTTCAGTACAAAGACACCTTTACCTTCACCCACAACTACACCCTCAACCTTCATGTGCTGTGAAGCAGTATGAGAGTTATCCCAAAATGCTGACGAACTTATTAAAAAGTCCAAATAAGTCCCGAAAAAATGAGTCCCCGTAGCTACTGGTTGGTCTATAAAAATCATAATAATTTTGATGAATCTGAAGTTGATCTACAAGATAAGTTTTTACCAGAGATCTTGACAATGATTTGCTAAGAAACCTTTTTTTTTCATTTTTGTTTTAATCATTTTTAATTGAAAGCAAAAGTCAAGTACTCTCAATCTAAGCAATGTCAATATTGCTAGATTCTTCCATTCAAAATTTATAGTGCGATCTTAAGACGCTACATCAAAATTCTCAAAATAGTGCTTCTTTAATTCTTGTCGTAACAAAATTGAGATTTCAAACATTTTGATCTAGCATTGCATCATCGGAAAATACAGATTTAAGTCTATTATTGTAGAAGTCATTATATACTCAACCGCTACAATTTGTTAATAGCATCCGTTCAGGACAAACGTCAGAATTCGATGAACCATACACAAAATATATAGTCCCATGTATTTCTATCGCTTTTATTGGTGAAATGAAATCAAGTCAAAATGAATTGCAAAGATACTGTATCGCATTTCAATAACCAAATATTAAAGACAACGATTCATTTTTTTTTATTCTCTTTTTAATTATGTGGCTCTGGTAGATTGCAGATTTCTCTCCTGCCAATACTCAATTTCGTCAGTGCAGCATGGTTTTTTTTATATCAGATCAAATAATGTACATCTAGATGAGCCGCAATAAATAGTTTTCTATGCACTCAGCACATTGTAGCACGAAGTGATGTTGTTTTAATTCATATTATTTTAGAAGATAGAAATTAAATAAAGAGATAAGTTTTATTATGTTTGTCTTATGAAAAAAGACAGATCTTGCGTATTACACATAAAAATTTTAAAAAAAACAAGCTTTTTCTTTAATACAAATTTTCAAGCATTATTGATCATTTTCTTCATATTATTTTATTAGTATACAATTTATGCACGTTATACGTTATTAATGATGTCATTGCCGTCATAAAGAGGACGCTCCATATAATATTTATATAAATAATATTTATTATCATGCTACAATCAAATAGCTATACTCTACGTCTGTATACACTCTTGTTTGAATAGGGTGTGACAAGAGAAGCAAGTATGTAAGAAATAATAGATTTTATCGAAGAAAAAGTCTTGCTTTGATGATGCATTTATGACACCTTTATTCTTATTTGTTTTTGTCATGCCTGTAAGCTTTGCTTATATTTTGTTTTTGTTCTTCACATATGATGATGGTAAAGTTACAAGTTAGAAAAAGAAGAGAGAATAGATTAATTCTAAAGCTGATAAATACATTCGGTTAAGTTTAAATTTTCCAAATGCGAAACCATAGAATAAACAATTAAATTATCTGTCAATCTTGCACATTTAATTGACCACCAAACAATTACTATGTACGGTAAATAGGCACAATATCATTTTATCCCATTTTTTTCTCTTAATTTGTCTTCAATATTTATTTGAAAAAAATGCAATCAGTTTTATACAACTTTTAAAGACGTATTCCATGTATAAAAAATCAGGCGAATAATCAGATTTAAATCGATTATAATCGATTAAACATTGTGCAAAAAAAATACCATTTTAATCGATTTTCCTTCAGAGTAAATGGTAAAATCTTTAATAAATTTTCTTAGATTTTTCATCGATTATAATCAATTTTTTTCATGAATTTTTAATCGATTTTAATCTGATTACTCGCCTAGTTTTTGTTTAACATGAGATAAACATTAATCGAAAAAGGTAATAAGCATGTTTTTCGTAACAACGTCAGCCAGTTACATTATTGAAAAGTTCTCGAATGATTTATTGTATTTTCACGTATGATCGAAAACTTTTTTCGACTGTCAATTCTACAAAGATATTTCATTTCTCCATCATTTTCAACATTGAGGTATATGTGTTAGTTCGATAATTTCAGTTCTTTCAAGAGTAAAGCTGAAAATCATGACAATCAATAACACAAGGATATTTTTAGGCAATGTCGTACGATCGATAATCTATTTATATAGTCGATGTTTGTTGTAATATAAAATTTCAGGATAAGTCATGACTTTCATGTTTGATTTATGCGATGAGTCATCCTAAGTTATCTGCAGAAAGGATAAGCAAAGAAAAGAAAAAAAAATACATTAATTTTGTCTTACTCATTCTTTGCTTCAAGCTAGTACAGATGAAAATAAAAGAATAAAAGTCATTAACCGATCAAACGAACGTAATGAGTATCAAATTAAGACAAAAATCTTATTCATATTCAAGATGAGAATACGCAGAGATAACCAAGCTGCATTACAAGTAAACACATTACAAAGTGCTCATGGCACTGTAATGGTTCTTGCATGGATGGTATTCGCTTCAGCAGCTATTCTATTTGCACGATACGGTCGTACGTTACGTTTTGGTTCTAAGGAAAAGTTATTAGGTGAAAAGAATTGGTTTCAAATTCATCGTTTGATTGCTTGTTTAACTACAGTGACAACTCTACTCGGCTTTCTGCTCATTTTGGCTGAAACACAAGGCACATGGATAACATCTGATGAAGGTCTTATATTTGTCCATTCTGTTCTTGGTGGTATAATTGTTTGCTGTGCACTTTTACAATCATGGATGGCACTATTTCGTTGTCATCCAGAAAGTTCATTTCGTTATATTTACAATTGGCTACATCGAATGACTGGAGCATTGGCTTTTTTTCTTTCGATACCAACCATCTTTATTATGGTTACAATTTTCAATGAAAATCGAACTGGTATGATCGTTATTCTTTCACTTTGGTCTGGTTGGGTGGTTTTTATCGTTATTATTTTGGAAATTATTCAATTTCTTCGAAAATTATCCTTGGAAGCAGTGAATAAGAGAAATGATACTGAACTAGCTGAGTACACTACATATTCGAGTGTCAATGATAGAAAGAGTGATGCAACTGATCTGGCACCTTGGAATAATCGAATATTAATTTTGTTTCTATTGCATATTGTTATTTCTATCGCACTCGCTATTGCACTCATTGTTCTTATTTGGAAATAGACTTAGAGAAAGATCGATGTCGAAATCAACTGGTATTTAATTTAGCACGAACTCTTTATGCTAACAAATTTGTAAATTTTTTTTGTACATTTGTAAATCGAAATAAAGAAATAATTTGAACTGATAAAAGTTTGCATAAATATTTCGCTTTGTACAAAATTAAACCCAAGTCTTGCAAATAGGAAAGTCATCCCAAATTATCTGTCTGTACAAGTCTTCAGTCAATGATTAATATTACGAGGGTATGAGTATGGATGTGTGCTTGTGGGTGTGGGGTTGGCGGTTAGGGTATGGGGGTGTGGGGGTGTGGGGGTGTGGGTGTTAATAAATAGAGGAACCACACCCGCCATCATGTGATATTTTATTTGGTGATTATATTCTTCTTTAATACAGTATTAGCAAACCATTTTTTGATTTATGTTCTTACAGTAGATTTTTATCGAAAGAAATCCTCGAAAAATCGTTTAAGTTTAATGCTGTCAACGGATGGTAAACCATGAATTGTATCATCTAATTCATCTATTTGGCCTGTGAGTAACATTATTCTTTTCTTTTTAAGTTGACAGCTACTGTGAAATTATGATTTCTGTTTTATTTCATTTTTGTTTTTATAATTATGCTTTTTTGTAGATGGTGGCTGTTCTAGCAGAGATACCTCATCCTGTGAGAGAATATCATAAAAATATGATGTTGTTTGGTTTATAGCATTCGACGATTACACCAGATCCTGATTGATTATTATCGTCTATTGTCCATGATCTTATGGTTTTACAGAATGATGGTTTATTAACTGACATTAGTGGTGAAGGTAATCGAAATTTTAATTTTAAAAAAGTAGAGAAGAAGTCTGGCAAGAGTTATACGAGTCTAAAGTGTTCAGCAAATCTCATTTTCTGTTTCTATTGTTCTCATCTTAAAATGAGATCCTGTTAACATAGAATCTACTGGAAAATGAAAAGCAACACAATTACGTGTTTTTCTCTTATATATTGCTTTACCTTTTGCTGTTCATTTTCTACCGCCTCAGCATCAATCGTTGTCCTCACTTTTCTTCATCTACATTAGAACTTTACGTTTTTTCAGAACTGTTACGGGCTAGCCCTCACATTATCCAGGTCTTGTTTTCTTTTCTGTCGTTATATGATTTCACTCTTTGTCGTTATGATTACATATATCTTTTTCCTTTGTTGTGTGATATCATCCTTTATTCTTGTATTCGTTTTCTCTTTCTTTCCCTCGATCTATTTATTGGTATATATACATGCGTTTCTTCTCATCTCTTTGGTCGTATGTAGTTAGTGATTAGATGTGTGTGTATTTCGTGATTACAAAATAAAGATGAGAAAATTCATCCCTAACAAGAACTCATCATGATTTATGAGATATAAGATTATCTATCAACGAATACTTAACTCAGCTTCCAATGGTTTTTGGGAGATGCAATGAACTATATTTGGTTCATGCGCTGTTACATCTATACGAGCAATGTCAATCGTTGGACGGATTAGTTTTTCACTCGATGTTTGCATTAGAAAGTGTTCTGCATTACTATTCGAAGCTTACACATCACAATATTTCACAAGGATCTCAAATAGCTTATTGGCATTGCGTTAGTCGAGAACTTGGAGTATTAGATATACCAATATCGATATAGCTCTCTTTATCTAATAAATAGTGTGTTTTTTTATGGTACAGAAATTCGGTGCCATTTTTAAGGCTCCTCAAAGGCTCATGTAGACTTGAAGTCTCTTGAAATTTTATAAAGTCTCATGAAGTCACATGAAGTGTCATGAAATCTTCTGAAGTCTTTTGGAAATTTGAAATCTTTAAGTCTGAAGTTCACTGTTTCTCCTCGGATGTTATTCCATATGGTTCATCCGATTATATGTTATATTCTTAGGATGTTGGGATTGTGGGTGTGAGGATATGGGTACGGATGTAGGTGTTCATTGTCTTTCAATATACCTCACCCATCCACAGTCACACCCGCACCCTGTTTTTTTGCTCCAACAGCAAAAGACAAATAGGAGCAGATGGTAGGGTCAAATAGCAGTTATGTACTCTCCTCTATTCATACCATAACCACATCAATATTATTTGTTATGAAAACAAAATTAAACATTTTTGTCTACATATGTCAGAGGGGCCTATAGTTTTGTTACTTTCTGTATCTTCTACGATTTCTAAACTTGCTGAAGAAGTTTTGACAATGATCAGAAGACCTTCGATCGTGTGAGTTCTGTTTTTGCAACTTATAATTGAAATTTGTTTCGGATAGCGAACACAATGAAAATGAAGTATTTTTCAAAATGAATACAATAATTTTGACGATATTATTCGGATAGGTTTTGTTCTTGATACATGATCAGTGCTCATCTTTACAGAAAAAGATTCTTTTTGATTGATTTCAAGATGATAAGGCTAATTGTCAATTGTTTAACAATCAAGTTGCGTTATTGGTCCTTGATGTTTAAGTGAATACAAATGAGACTAAAAAAAGCTGATTTTTTACTCCCTATAATTCTATATTGAAATAAAAGAGCAACCTGAAACTTTCGATTCCACAGATGAATTTTACAAGGAAATAAAGCTATGTGTACCAGTTATAGATCTATATTCGTATTTTTCTCATCCTATGTTATTTCTTTATGTAGAGAACTACCTTAGTACAGCATTCAATGGACTAGTAATCATGTTCAATAATTTTTTCTTAGCAATGGACTTGATAATACTATGTTTCTTCTATGTTCACAACTTGATGGCCATCAATTTTTACAGCTCTATGAAATCTGTATGATTAATCGTGAATCAATTTATCAAGCATTGAAAAGTGAACCAATCAATGTATATAATGAAACATTATACCAATTAGTGATTATGTTACCTTTCTACATGAGATTATAGGTTATGTTCCATTACGACATACTATTCTTCAACCTAAGACATCATCTTTACCTTTTTCTACTGTTTGCAAACTTATGTAATTGGATTGACATCTATATCTATAAGAATAAACAATAAATATGATAAAAGATTTATTTCGATAGCCATCGATGAATTTTTATGGCAAATATTGATCACTCTTATAGAGTGCAATATTCGACGAGTATACACAGAAGCAGCAGGATCGTTTCATAGATTTTACTATTAAATTCAACAGAACTTTATGTGCAAAATACAAAACAAAATTAACAGTAAATATTTGTTACAAAATTAATAAAATAATTCGATTTTACAGCATAACAGAAATAAAAATGATTTTTATATTCTGAAAATAAAAATAATATTTGTTATTAATAATGACAGTTGTAATGAAATTAATAAATCAAGTATATATTTTATATTTATCATATTCAATGATAACATCATATTTCAAATATTGCATAATTTTTACTTTTCGGATGATCAGATTCCTTTGTCATTATAATTTTTTCATCACAAAAATAATATTTAAATTAATGAATTCGTTTCTTATCCAGGAAATTTTTGATACTCAATAGTCCTGATTTGATTTTGACCTTTTCATAAAAATAAAAGTTTTGTTGTTTTGTTGTTATTTTAATAAATTCATTTCTAATAAGATCGTGACTAATTTTTATCATGTAGAAAAATATATGTCTATTTCGATTTTGCTTTGAAATTAATATTCATAAAGAAAATCAAAAACAAGTCTACAAATTATTTTCATCAATGCAACAGTCAAATGCTTCTATGAGATAAAAGCTTTGATGAGTATTTATACAACCTTTTTATACGAAATAAAACTTTTTTCTATTTCATACTCAGAAAAAATCAATTTAACTTATCAATCTGTATCCATAAAAAAATATGTGTGTATGTTATTTCATACTTTTCAATTGATAACATAAATTAGAAAAAAAAAAAACAAATCGAATAGTATGATATTTTTTTTTTCCATTTAATCATTCAATTAAACATACAATAGCGATAGACAACTTAATGATTCATTTAATTTCTCTGTGTTTAAGTTAACAAGATATATATATTTTTATCAATTCTATGCTTGTACTTTTTCTTATTTATCGAATCTTTAAATTGTCATCAGATATAATGAGGGTGACTGAAAAAAAGACAAGAAATATCATTAGTACATCATCGTTGAAATATAATTTGTTTTGCATTAATATGAATCTTCTTGTATTATTTTTTCGTTAACAAAAAAGCATTCATGCAAAAAGAAAAGGTATACTTTGGGTATAGGTAAAATCTTGAGGCATATTCATATATTAACCATTATTAAAATGAGTTATTTGACTAGTGTTGTTCAAAAGGCAGACGTGTCCGAATTTTGTGAGATCGGAATTCGCAAGCAATTCTGAACTTAAACATTCATCGATAACGATCAGTCATCAACTACAGTTAAACGGAGCTAAAAGAACTCATAGAAGTCGCGATACTATCGGAACTCTTGACACTAGGAATTCTAAGAACTTCTGAAACGTGTGGTCCGAGCTTATTGATGATTTCTGAGAAGATCTTCACTTTTCTATCCGATATATCAACAACCACACACTCACCCATACTCTCCTCCCACATACACTTTCTTTAGTTTCTTGAATTTTGACAGTTCTTGAGTTCTGAGAGTTTCTTGGATTGTTCCGCTTAATGATCCACTAATACTCATGAAATCCGGCTACTCCTATTACATTCAAATCTTCGATGATTATTTTGTCGATCAATTACGATAGATGTTTACAAGAGAAGGTAAGCGACAATTAATATAGGAAAACGAAAGAAGTTACATTAGTTCTTTTCTAAGATTTTTATTGAATATCTAATATTAGAAAAAAAACTTTTAATGAAAGCAATATTTGAAAAGAGTTAGATATTATTTTGAAAATAGTATTCAGTTAACTATGTAGCTTGAAAAAAAAACGTGCGTACTTATTTGAAACTTTGAGAGACTCGCGTTAACTTGCAAAATATTTTTCCTGTCAGTAAATCTCATGCACGAACATGCATAGCCATGTGAAGTATCGACAAGTATTGGGTAGCTATAAATGTGAACAGTAACATATCCATAAGTCTGCTCTTTTCAACCACATACATGCAATTACAATTTGTTAGACAAAACATTCTTGATCATTCATGAATTTTATCCTTACAAATATTCGCAAATAAGATTCCAGGGTGTTCATACGAGGTTTATGACTTATATGTAAATGCCGATGTATTATTTGTGTATACCTATAGGATGATCAGAATTTCGTTAGATGCTGCATGTCAATATGAAAAATTCGTATTGATGAAAACTATTACGACAGAAATTCTATATCAATGTGCAGCTTTCAGCTATTTTGCAGTGCACATGCTTGTCCATGCAAAAGTTAAGTGTTTTTTTTTCGTATATTTGTTTATTTTTTGCTAAAATGAGAACAATCTTCTATATAATCAAACTATGTAAACCGAAGTCTTATTTTCTTTTTTCAAAGTCATTACAGTCATTAGGAGTCTTGTACACATTTACCTAATAGTTATTGGACAATTATAATATGCTTCAGGTCTCATTGCACTTCTAAGGTCAGTAGATAATCGAACAGTAAAAAAGTTCATGTTGTAAAACAGGGTATGTATGTTCTTGCATGTGATAATAAAATGTATATATGTATAGATTTTTACTGCCTATGATCGACAATATAGCATCTACTGCGACGCGTTCACATGCTTGTCATGTAAAAATGTATTGCACATGTATACGTAGCATTTTGCCTACAGTTATAGACATTCTTCACGTTAAATATCAGAATAACATTTTATGATCAAATCGACACCATCTATTTGTTTTTAGTCTTTAGTCGCATGTCCCATTTTCTTATAGAAAGCCACTTAAAAACACAAATTTTCTTGAGCTGAGTTTTTTTTCAAGTTTTGAAATAATTAAAACGAAGACAAGAACGAATATTAGTCAGCATTCTCTTTAAAAAAATTGATTTTTACATATTTTTAATAGATTTGTTTTAATAAGACATTTCACAATCGATGATTTACACTTTGATTATCATCTCAATTAGCTGTCTGAGTCACATCGACGAAAAAAAGAAATCTTATTTCAATGAAAAATAAATATCTTTTAGGGTATATTATACTTCTAATCTGAAATTCAGATATTCAGAAATTAAACTATGCGCGGAAACGCATAGATAAGTTATCTCTCTTAGTAAATAATTGAATGTCCAAAATAATGAAAAGATCTTCAATAATCTAATTCCCACTTTTAGGCTTAACTCTACAGTGTTTTTATATGGTTTCTAGTTTTCTTATATTTTCAATTTTATTTCAAATATCGTGATTTGATGTTAAGGAAAAATTATTGTAGATCTTTATTAAGTCATGTAAATAATTCATAGAATTGAAGTAAGTTATTCAGAAAAATTTTGAAAGAAACAAGAAAAAATAAACAAATATATTTTTCGATTAGAACCTATTTTTTTCTTCCGTACTTTATAGAAAAACTTATATGAAAATGAACATAACACCTTATCAATGCTCCTAAGATGAAAAATGTTTACAATTGAAAAGAATATTGATTAAATAAATAAATATGAAATCTTATTATAGTATGATAGTGAATGATGTCTCAATTGAAATAAAATCAGAGATGAACTGATTAATATATTTCATTCATTTATGGTTTCATGAAAAAACTATTATGTAATGAAAACCGAAAAAAAAAATCGTCGTTTTTCTTGCTTTGGCGGTAACTTGCAGTTTACTGCTAAAATTGATCTGGTTTTGAGATCAGAAGCAATATTTATCAATTAAATTTTTTTAATATGTTAAAAGTTCTTAATTAAATAAAGTCATATTTCAATGAATACTTTCGGTTAAATAATTAATTTAGAAGAAAAACTTGTATAATATGAATGTTTCATTATAATATATCTTCACATTGTTGTTTTATTTTGTAGAATGTGAATCTTTATGTCACCTTGAAAAACTAATCTGAATAAGATATTTGAGTAAAATTTTGTTAACATCTATTATTTCAAATAAAAATTAATCAAAACAAAATGATTTGTTGTTTTAGAAATTATTTTTTATCAGAAAGTTGTAACTAATTCACATAGAAAATATTTAATCAATCATTTATAAACGTAAATTAAATTAAATTATTCGAATTACAAATGAATAATGTCTGTGAGAACAATGTGATAAACTATGTTCTTTTCTATTACAGATGGGAAAATCTAACGTTAACAACTCTGTTATTTCAGTCGAAAACTCAATTGATGCACAAAATTCTCATGTTAACAATCAGCAAGTTGAGAATTCAATAATAAATCAATATAATCAAAAAGAAATTGTTCCCATCAATAATCAAGCCAAATCTTTTTCCATGACTTCAACAACTTTGTATATCTACTTTTCTTCTTTTTTTTTTTTATTCATCATAATATAAATAATAATATTTTCATTAGGAAGACATCGTATTGGTCAAAACCTCGAACTTCAACAATTATATGTGAATTTACTGTATTCATAATTGTAATAATGATAGCTGGTATACTAATAGTTTGTTTTACTTCATCAAAACAAACAAGTATGTTCTTTTTTTTTCTTTTTAATAGAAAAGTAATTTTTATGTAAGGATAATAAAATCAGACGAAAAAATTTTTTTAAATATTTTCTAAACAATTGATCACTTTTTAGAGTTGTTCTTTTACTAGGGGAGCATTCTTGAAGACTCTTTGATATATATATATTGTTCTTGTATAGAATTTTTTATTTTCTAAAAATCTTCAAAGATAATAATCGATTTGACAGAAACAGTGAAATTGACGTTCTATATTCGAATTTCAAGTATTTAATCAACACAAGATTCTATAACTTGTTATCCTAATCAAGAATCCTTTAACAAATTCCCTGAGAGTCCCCTTAAAAAAACTTCAGGAATTTTCCGCACGGAATTCTTGGAGAGTTATTAGAGATTTTGTCGGGGATCCAAATGGATCGTTCAGGGACCAACAATTTTCTCTATCGTAATACCAAATATTCGATTAATGTTTCTTTTTTAAATTATACTGACTTGTGCAGTGGTTTTTGTGATTAATCTAAATAAGAAAAAAAAAATGTATATTTGATTCTTAAAATAGTACTTGCCATTGCAGTTATTATTGCTTTCAACCGAAATAAAAAGATTGTGTAAATAAAAAAAGGCCATTATTTTTTTTTTCAATAAATACTCACTGTCAATTTATCGTTGAAATCATTTTAAATAGAAAAACTAATTTGATTTTTTCCAATGGAGATTTATCTTCTTTTAATTGTTCTTCACTTTAATTTCGATAAACTAGATACAATATTATTTGTACAAAATCGTATCCGTCGTTTCAAAATGATAAAATGTATCTAAATAAAACGAATTTCATTAATGTCTTAAAATAAAACTTATTATTGAAGTTGTTGTCGAAGATTTTTATAGCAGAAAAAAATTTTAAATAACTATTTTGAACTGATACTTTGTGTTCCATTTATATTTAAAATTAATCTGAAAACAAAGCATAATTTTTTTTTGTAATTTATTAGATTAACAACTGAAATTGTCGATTAGTTGTTCTTTAATGCTTATCTTGTCTTTGTAACAAGCTCGATAAACTTGTACTCAATCATTTGGTTATACTTCTCATTTATGAACATATATGTGATTTAGAATATGTTTATGATATTCATGCTCTTCATGTAATAAGATTAAGAGAAAAAAAGTTCCTTTGGTCCTATCCATTGAGATACTTCTCTGGGAATGACCAGTAAATGTCTGTAGAAATAGAAGGTATGATTGAATTTTTTCATATTTGAAAATTATTTTGACGCATTTTTCTTTCAAGGATAAAAATAAGCCATCGAGAAACCATCAGATTTTCTTCGACTATATTTATGCTTATTAACGAAGAAATGAATGGTGAAGTTAAGAATGAAAGACTTATCCATGAGACAAATTGTCATAGTCTGTCAATTGCTACAAATCGTTTATGTACAAAAAAAAAACGTATTTAATGCTTAGATGATATTATTGAAAAACAGTAGCATTAGCAGTTTTTTATGTCAAAATAATTTGGAATATCAGTTTTTATATTAAGTTTATGTTTTGGCTTGTATTTTTATTTATTCATATGATTAAATAGTGATTGAATGTCACTTATTATCATTTCAGAGTATCTGAAACGTTCATTCAAAGCACTTTTTTTAAAACCAGTGATGCATTTTTTTATGAAATTCAACAGTAGATTAACAACAGTGAACTGATAAATACAGTGATTGATGTATTCTTCTCTTACTATAACTGTCTCACATGCTAATCCGATAACTTTTACCAGTATAGTTTTGATATTCAAAGATCGAGCACTGTCAAATAAGCAAAGATGAATATTTGCAATCGAACAACTCGTTATACATTGAATGATTTTTATTTTGTTGTTTAGTTAAAAAATGTGAGCTGAACTTCGTATTAACAATGCCAAATCCAATTGAATACAATTATGGTCCTCGATCTGTCGCTGTGGGTTATTTCAACAATGACACTTGGTTAGATATTGTTGTTGCAAATCGTGTTGTTGGTACGATTGTAGTTTTTTTTGGTTATGGTAATGACACTTTTGAAATTCAAACACCCTATTCGACTGGTAATGACTCTTCTCCATCTATGGTTGCAGTTAGTGATTTCAATAAAGATAATCGGTTAGATATCGCTGTCGCAAATTTTGGCACTAACAGCATAGGTATCTTTCTTGGATATGAAGATGGATTATTTGAAGAACAAATATTGATTTCAATTAGCTCATCTCGTCCACTCTGGATACACATTGCAGACTTTAATAATGACACATTACCTGACATTGTTACTGCGAATTATGGGATCAATAGTATTAGCGTACTGCTTGGATATGGGAATGGGAGTTTCTCAAACCCAGCTATGTATTCAACAGGCTATGATTCACGTCCTTTCTCAGTTATTTCTGGAGATTTAAATAATGACAACAAATTAGATCTTATTATTGCCAATTCAGCCACAGATAATATAGGTATAATGTTTGGAGATGGCTATGGTAACTTTAAATATCAAAAACCATTGTCTACAGGTTCTGGCTCTCATCCATACTCCGTTGTTGTTTCTTATTTGAATAACGACAATCTATTGGATATCGCTGTCGCCAATTATGGGACACAAAGTGTCGGTATATTTTTGACTTATGAGAATGAAACATTTGCACATCAAACAATATATTCACTGGGCACTTCCTCGCCGTATTCAATTACCATTGATGATTTCAACAATGATGGTCAACTTGATATAGTTGTAACTAATAAAGGATCTAAAAATATAGGCATGCTTCTAGGCTATAGTAATGGCACTTTTGCAAGTCCAAAAATGTATTCCACTGGATCATCTTCTTCTATAGCAGCAGCAGTAGGTGATTTTAACAACGATCGTCGATTAGATATGGCTCTTGTAAGCAATGACACTAACATTATAGCTATACTTTATGGTTATGACAAAGGCTTTTCGAGCAAAAGCACGTATTCTACTGGTCGATTTCCACTATCCGTAGCCGTCGGTGATTTCAACAACGACACACATCTAGATGTTGTTGTCACTAACTATTATGACAAGACTGTTAGTCTGCTTCTTGCATATGGTGATGGTTCTTTTCAAAACCAAAAGACATTTTCTACTGGTGCTAGTCCATATGGAGTAACTGTCGGTGATTTCAATAATGACACAATATTGGATATTGTTGTCGCTAATCATGATGATCACACTGTAAGTGTACTTCTTGGATATGGGAATGGCTCTTTTGAAAACCAAATGAAGTTTTCCACTGGTATTTCTCCGCAATCTGTATCAGTAGGTGATTTCAACAATGATACAAGTTTGGATATCGTTGTCGTTAATACTGGAGACCACACTGTAAGTGTACTTCTTGGATATGGGAATGGCTCTTTTGAAAATCAAATAAAGTTTTCCACTGGCTTTTTTCCACAGTCTGTAGCAGTTGCTGATTTCAACAATGATACACGAGTCGATATTATCGTCACTAATTATCGAAACTTCTTTGTAAGTGTACTTCTCGGATATGGCAATGGTTCTTTTCAAAATCATATTGTATCTTTCACTCTGTTTCGACCGTACGCATTAGCTGTTGGTGATTTCAATAATGACGCGCTATTAGATGTTGTCGTCACAAATTTTGATAAGATGAGTACTGTTAATGTACTTCTCGGATACGGCAATGGCTCTTTTGAAGATCCAATGACATTTGCAACTGGCTCTTATCCATATGCAGTCGTTGTCGATGATTTCAACAATGACACACAAGTCGATATTGTTGTCACTAACAATGGTGATGATACTATAAGTCTACTTCTAGGATATGGCAATGGCTCTTTTGAAAACCAAATGACATTTTCTACGGACTCTGGTCCATCTTCACTAGCTGTTGGTGATTTTAATCATGACACGAAACTAGATATTATAGTAACCAATTCTGTTAATAATGAAGTCTATGTACTGCTTTATGATAACAGTGGAGCTTTGAGAAAGGAAATAGTACTTGCCTCTGGCGGTGGTTCTCGTCTAAGTTCTGTTGCCGTTGCCGATATTAACAATGATGATCTATTAGACATTGTTGTTGCTAATTATGCTACGGATAACGTAGGTGTCATTCTTGGATATGGCAATAGCACATTTAGAAGCCAGATGATGCATACAGTTGGATTAAATTCACATCCTAAATCAATGGCCATTGCGGATTTCAATAATGATGCTCAACTAGATATTGTAGTGACCAATTTAAATACTAAAAATGTCGAATTACTTCTTGGGAATGACAATGGAACATTTTTGCTACAGAAAGGCTATCAAATTGATTCGAATTTTACTCCCTTCGTTGTTGCTGCTGGAGATTTCAACAATGATAGACGCTCTGACATTGTTGTTGCATATGATAATACTGAAAATGTTGATATATTTATTACATATGATATAGGGTTTTTTACAAATGCAACGACATATCCTACTGGTTCTCAACCACAGTCTGTCGTTGTCGGTGATTTCAACAATGATACAATACTGGATATTGTCGTCTGTAATAGTTATGACAATACAGTTAGTATACTTGTAGGATATGGCAATGGCTCTTTTAAAGATCAAATGACGTTTTCCACAGGCTTTTATCCACAGTCTATAGCAGTCGGTGATTTCAACAATGACACAAGATTAGATCTCGTCGTTAGTAATGGTTTTAATGGTAGTGTAAGTGTACTTCTTGGATATGGTAACGGTCTTTTTGACAATCCAATCATAGTTTCTACTGGATCCTATTCGCAATCTGTAGCAGTCGGAGATTTCAACAAAGACACACTAGTCGATATTGTTGTCACTAATACAAATGAAAACAACATAGGTGTTCTTCTCGGATATGGCAATGGCTCTTTCAAATATCAAATCACGTTTTCCACTGGTTCTCATCCAAATTCATTTGTTATCGGTGATTTCAACAATGACAGTCAGCTGGATATCGTTGTTGCTAATGAAAATGATCACACTGTAAGTATACTTCTCGGATATGGCGATGGCTCTTTTGCTAAACAAATTACGTTTTCTCTTGGTTCTATGCCGACATCTCTGGTGACTGGTGATCTTAATAATGACACTCAATTGGATATTGTCGTCATTAGTACCGATAGCAATTCAGTAGGTGTGCTTCTAGGATATGGGAATGGTTCTTTTGCTAAACAAATCACATTTTATGCTGGCTCTTCTCCGCAGTCTGTAGCTATCGGTGATGTCAACAATGACACAAGATTGGATATTGTTATCTCCAATAAGTATGATCGCACTGTAAGTGTTCTCATTGGATATGGAAATGGCTCTTTTGCTGAACGAATAATATATTCTAATGGTGGGTTTCGCTCAACTTCTGTCGCTACTGGTGATTTCAATAATGACAAGCGACTGGATATTGTTGTTACTAATCCTAATAACAATAATGTAGCTCTACTTTTTGGATATGCCAACGAAGCTTTTGTAAAAGTAAGAACACTCTCAACTGGTAATGGTTCTCAACCACAATCATTCGCTATTGGTGACTTCAACAATGACAATAACATGGATATCGCTGTTGTTAATTCGAAAACTAATCATGTCGGTATTTTTCTTGGATATGGCAATAACTCTTTTACAAATCAATTAACATATAGAACGGGTACTGCTCCAAAATCTATAGCACTAGGTGATTTTAACAACGACAGTAACCTGGATATTGTCATCGCTAATTCTAAAGACGACAATATAAGCATATTTTTAGGATATGGTAATGGTTCTCTTGCAAATCAAATGACCTACTCAACTGGTTCCAATTCTGAGCCCTACTCAGTTACAGTTGCTGATTTTAATAACGACACCTTACTAGACATTATTGTCGTCAATCATGGTTCGAACAGTGTATGTGTTTTTTTTGAATACGGGAATGGCAATTTTACCAATCCAAAGTGCTTCTCAGTTGGTGAAGGAACTCTTCCATTTTCTGTTGTCGTTGGTGATTTTAATAATGATAGAAAGCTGGATTTAGTTATTGCTAACGAGGGCACTGACAATCTGAAACTTCTCCTACAAACATGTTAGTTTTCAACATTAAGGCGAGAAGTTTTTCTCCTATACCTTTCTATCAATCTTGACTTTGAACTATAACAAAATTTTTTGTAAACTAGTAGTTTATCAACCATTTATTTGACTATTTCGACAAACTGTCATTATCTGATTGATGTTCGAATATGTTTTATAAGTTGTGACTACTACAATATAAGTATAATGGAAAGAAAATTTTACAAAAGATTTACGTGTTTGATTGAGGTCTCACGGTCAATTGAAATGTTTAGTATTCATGAGGCATCGATTAGATTGTCATTGAGTTTTTTCAACTCTGACATCGACAGTATACGTCATTTTGGAGTTCATATGTCCAAAATTTTAGAAATCACTTCAACAATTTGTACTGGTATGTGAACGTTCATTTGAGAAAAAGAAGGATCCATGAAAAAATATTTTTGAAGGGTTGTTCTCAAAAAAGGAGGAAGTAGGGAGGGTCTGTTTTTTTTTGCTATGAAAAGAGTATTGTTAGTGTTTCAGACATGCAAATGTGTGATGGAATAGGAATGAACACTCACAACTTCTTTTAGAAGGAAAAGCATTTTGCATTTCAAGAAACGTCAAGACTTTTTCATACGTGTATACTAATGGAAAGAAGACTGCATTCTTACGAGAAGTCATTTCAACAAACAGAATATCTATAAATCTTTAGAAAAACGTGAGACATAAACTTTTGAGGTAACGATGAATGTATATGTCTAGTGAAGAGATGACGAGTCAAAATACTCGTTAGAATCTTTAACCAATTCTTATTTACTTATTTCATTCACAAAATAGAATAATATCAAGTACCGAAAAGGCTGGCTAGAACATTCCTTAGCAAGATTCAACTATTCTTATCTAACACGGAACAGTAAACTTGTCATGGAATTTATTCAATAACTGCATCATTTTGATGCAAAAACAGCGAAACTCAAACAGAATTTTTCGATTCCATCAGCAACTATTTCTCTCTGTCATGATTTTACCAAAGCATCCATAACTATTTTCAGAGAAAAAATAATTGTTAAAGATAAAATGAGAGCACATCACTTACTTTCTTTTCTCACTATTTAGTCAGAGAAAGTAATCCGATTCTTCGTTTATACCAGAAAAGCCATTGGGTTTGGCGAAATCGATATGCACTATGTCTAAATTTGGTGGCATCACTAACAGTATTCGTTCAGTTGAATTCGTCTGAGAAAAAGCTTTGGAATAACTCGCACTCAAAAAGGATACAGCGAGCGCAGTGCTTTTCTGAGTTTTCATGAACTTCGAACAAAATTCGGTTGAATCTGATAGTATCGGATAGATTTCTATTGAACAATGTTGTCTTGAAGTCATTAAGATGACTACTAACATCATAAACCTCATCAATTGTATTTTATGCTGCTAACACTACTGGTTTTCGTAACTATAATATGAAAAAAGAGAAAAGTATCATCAAATGCAGGAGTGGGAAGAGAATTTACATACCAGATATTTAGAACTGTTGAATCTTAAATTGAGGGTGGGTGTGGGGTATGAGTGTGGGTATTGGATGTGGAGTGTGGTGTGAGTGTGAGTGTAGAATCTCTACCAACACTCTCACTCACATTCACATAGTTCTTATAGTGATACGCTACAGAGATCGATTGTTGGTAGACAAAATAAAGTAAATGGACGTCGCTCGAAATAACAAAAGGAGAAGAAGATAACAAGTGTATTCTCGAATTGTATCATTAAAAAAACAATTTTCAGCTATCCATGCGTCATATACAGACAAGGCATTTGCACACACAAAACAGAAGAAAAGTAGAAAAAACAAAAATGAGGAAGAGTGAGAAGGAAAATAAACAGAGAAGACAAAGAGAGAAGGAGGAGGAGGGTGATGGCTTCATTTCTCCTACTTCGGCTAAAACTAGCGTAACGACGAACATGATGTCAAGCATCTTCTTTTCAACTGTATGCGAGAAATGAGACGAAAGAGATAAAAAGATTGACTTAAATATGTTCTAAAGTGGGTATGCGTATTGGAAATTGAAGACGCACGCATAGACACATATACACGAGAAAGGTAAAGAAGAAAGATAAAGAAATAAAAATGGACCTTTGTTATAATGCTCTCTAACAATATTGATTGCATATATAAAAATCTAGTTTATCAACTAAGTACGGTTGTCAATATGTATGGATATGTTTGTTGATATTGGTTGAGTATAAATAGTCAGTGGTTTGCTTATAACCATAATACGGGTTCTGGTAACCGTATTTCATAGTTGAATTTCTCAAGTTGTCGTCCTGATGATGATATATTCTTCCACTTAACGCACGAATTCCAGCTCCAGCAAGATCAAATACTAAAGAACCGAGTGAAAGAGCCAGAGATACAATATCCGCCATATTTGTGTAGACGAATAACTCAAACAAATATAGACCAAGTATGTACGTTTGTCTGAATGCAATTGAATGATAGTTCACCTTGAGAGCAATTGCTATTTATTAGCGCCAATTTGTGAAAATCTCACATCACAATGTCCCAAAGGAATGCGACACTCTCATGATGGTATACGTGTCGATTTTGTCCTCGAGTCCAGCATGATTTAATCATCAAATGACTATTTTCATAATAATTACTATCACCCTGACATATACATTTTTCTTCCGCCTTTCTTTACATGGTGTCATAATGTCTTTAAGGTATAAAATTAGATTAAGTTACAAGAAAAAACCAATCGAGAAACAGACATATCTAATTTTGTAATGGTATACATTATCGTTAAATTTTTCTATCAAAACAAAAATGTAATATATGATCTGATAACATCTTCATGAAAGGGAAGAATCAAAAGTTGAGGCACTTTTTCTTTTTCAATTTTCTTTATGACAACCCATTCGATAATGACATTCAAACAGTGAGTTCGATAGTTCTCTGAATGAACTACAAGACTCACACGCCTAACTTTTTAAAGGATTATGTTTTCATGTTGTTTATGCCAGTAATCGTTTTTTCCTCCAGTACTCAAAAGTTTAAGGCACAGTTAATGTTTTATTAGTTTTTCATTGTTAAATAATTGTTTTCAAACCCTTCTATATCTTATTCGATGTAGAAGTGAATGGGTTACATTTTGTTAAATTATTTTTTTGAATATCACTAATTTTAATCAATAATTATTAACTACAGGGTATTCGAAAAGTCTATCGGAAAAGTAAATTCTTATAACTCCACTATTTATCAAACTTGATTGACTAATTTTTTTTTACATGATAGGTATTACTGTGAAATTTTTATTTGTACAAACGAATTTTACCAATACTGTTCAAAGTTATCACTTTCAACTGAAATAAAAAACAACACTATGAAGTGTCTCTTTTTTTGATGCTTCAGTTTCTTGAGTTTTCTGTCGCGTTTATACAATCGTATCTTGCACTACCGTTTATATTTATTTGTTTTGATATACAATTGCGAACAGAAGTCTGACGGTAACAAGTTCGATGACGATGAAGCACATGAAAATGCTTCATCTCTTCTGATTTACCTAGCATCGTTCGAAAAGTTAAAGTGATCTTATGGACATCATGATCAGCAGACTTGATACCCCAGGTCGATGATTCCAGCGTTCCAAAACGATGGAAACCCGCCGAAAACATCACATTTTTCGTTCGATTTCAAGCGGCTTCCGCGTCATTCCTGCCTGAAACGACCCGAAAAATGGCCAAAACATTTCCGCTCATCAAAGTAGGGTGTGAGTATAAGTAAAAAGAAGATGGCTTACACCTCTAATTATAGCCCTTTATATCTATAAAAGCAAGTGATTTATAAAAAAAGAAATAATTGTTTAGCCATCAACTGTAACTATTAAAAAAAAACATAAATATTTAATATTGATTGAATGAATGACCGCACGATGAACAAAATTTCGCTGTAATATCTTGTCTTGCTAGACCACATTGTGAACAAAATGTTGCTGTTTGAGTAGAATATGGTGGAGGTGCATAATTATCTTCTTGTCGAAAAAAAGATGTTGATTCCGGAGCTACTCTAGTTGAACCATGCATTCGATTCATATTTTCTTGCGGAACAGAACAACCAATATCTATTGCTAGCTGGAAAAAAAAACAAAACAAACAATTGAAATATATCAAGAATAATTTTATCGAAATTTATCTTCAGAGAGCTTCTTGACTATTTTTTAGTTATAAATAATATTCTTAAGAAAAATGAAAATGTTAATAAAAAAAATGTCATACTTGATAAAACATTTGATAATTATTATAATATGAATATCCTCCAAACCAAGTTCTCGGAGTCTCTAATCTCCAGCTACATGGTGTTGGTGATCTCGATGAATATTTCATTGATTCTTCAGCAATGGCTTGTCGTAATCGTGCTGTACGTTTTGTATATATAAGACAAAATCCAATAGTAAAAAATAATGGTCCAATTGTAGTCAACAATATTCCAAGACCAAGTAATATATAAAAAATTGTCAAAGATCTAGCTGCCATTATTCCACCGACAGTAAAACTTGCTGTTCCAAATATTATTGTCAAAGACAAAACAATTGAACAAGCAATTAAAAGATTTTTATATGAAAAAAATGTTTGATTTATTTTATTAATTGATTCTAGAAATTCATGTTGACTTATTATACCATTTAGATGAATTGGATATGCTGAATCATATTCTGCTTTAAAACATCCAGCTAACAAATAAAAAATAATAAAGATTTTATGTAACTGAAAAACTATAACTTACTTTGAATCATCGGTATATAAATTGTATTGACATTGACAGGAACACTAAACATTTTGCGTCTGTTTTTTTTTTCAAATCAAACTATCTGAATGAAGAACAACAAACAGATAGATTAATTTATTTGAATTCATTTAACCAAATATGTTTTGTTGAAATGACTCGAAATGCAATTTGATAAATGAAATATCTCAAACTCTATCAATTGATTATAGTCTATAAGAAAATGAGTCTCTCTCTAGATCAATGTACATTTAACTTACATCCAAACTTGATACTATTTCAAATTTTATTGATTTTCTTATACGTGCTTATAAAAAGATATGTAGTCGAATAATCTATCAACGTCTGTGTCACTCGATAAAGTCAATCAAAATGGTTGACTCGAAATTTATCTAATATACTTCCACTTTACCTATAATTATTCTCTATTAATTCAAAAAAATGTTAGATAGAACCTTTATGATCAGGTAAAATAAATAAATAATATATGAATGTGTTGTTTTTTTATCTCTCATAAAGATAAGCGTCATTTGAATATTTTATTTAACAACCACTTAACAACAAACATATATCATAGGTAAAACAAGATCTACATGCCTTTATCTTCCTGTGTTAGTATACGTTGCTTTCAAACCATTATTTGCTTATCACCAATGCACAATAGAGAACAAAAAAACTGTAAAATATAACGATGGGATCTATGAAGTTTTTCTACATTGATATAATCATGACAACTATTGACTCACACTTCAGTTCAATAGAAAAAAAAACGAGAAACAACAATATAAAAATACAAACATGAAGAATATTGTCGATATGTATATAAATATAAAATCCCATTAACTGTTAATGAAGGAATTGATCATCACTATTATAACTAAAGAAAAATATTGCTTAGTTTTCATGAATAAGAGAAATATTAATTCTGTTATTATACTGATGAAAAAAAAAGTAACGCGTACCTCATCATCATAAATAGTTCATGTTTTTTTCTATATTTGACTTATTTAGGAAATTGTTTTCATTTACTGATTTAAACTTCATCATATAAACATCTATTGAATTATCGAATTTTACATTTTTATTTGTGTGAAAATAAAACAATAGTTTGTGTAAATATTTCTTTATCAAGATCAATGTGACGAGTAATATTATTAAACATTAAAATATAGAGAAATTCACTGTTCTATATTCTCATGATCTTAACATCGTTCTCAATCTTTGTATTCAAGATAATAACTATTTTAAATCAACACTTCATAGCAATTTTCTGAAGCATGATAAGATATCATATTTTTGAAATTCAGACTTGTGTTGTAAAACGTTTATCGTCGTGAAATTCGAATGCAAACATTAATTCTAAACAAAATATTTCAAATGTTCACTCTTGAGTAGTTGAAACATTTCGACTTATTTGAACTTGATCTGATGAAACAAAAACTACAACAATTCATATTTTAAGTACAATCATCCAAAGGAATGCCTTTTTTACGTAATTTTAATCATTGAGAAAATTTCGCAGCAAAGTCAATAGTCAAGTTTTGTCCCAAGCACATTTTCTACAAACTCATTGTCTGTAAGTTTGAGATATATTGCTGTAATTCAGCAATTCATTTAGTCTTTAAATATCTTCTTTGATACTCGCTTATACATCAGTAATATCTTGATTGTGATCATATCAATTTAAAGTTCTGGTTTAGAAGTCCTATATTCTATCAAAATGACTATATAGATCTTAATAACTCATCTCGAACTGGAGAAAAATTTCTCAAATAAAATTCGAATTAACAACAGAAAGCATTCAATAAAAATCTTTCACAAATAATATTAAAAAATTTTATCGGTGTTATTTTGTTTTGATGATGTAAAATACTGTTCTACTGAATCTTAAAAGATGAACTTTTCGAATTGAACATATAGTATATATAAATATTTATCACTCAATATTGATATTCATTAAATTTTTCATGTATTTATTTTAATTAGAAAATAAAGTTTTTTTTTTTTGTTTTACAAAAACACATAATAAATTATTGAAAAACGAAATAATTTAAAATTTTTCAGGATTTTTTTCGATATCAACAGGATATTTCTTGATAATAACTTCTTTTTCTCGATTAGCTCGTATAACATATAGAAATATAAATGCCACACTAATGTCCGAAAATAGACACCAAAGAAATTCTGGTCCAAAATATTGTGACCAAAATGGACCTTCGGATTTACAAACACGCTCAGCACCAAATGATGCAAGAAGTAAACCAACAGCTCCATAGATTCCACCAACAACAAGAGCAGGTAAAGCACGACGATTTTGTTTAATACATAATTGGGTAAGTAAATAAATAAAACAACAAACTGATATAACTCCAGTATAAAGAACATTACCTATCCAAGGCCATTGCTTGAATATTCCTAGAGTCCATAAAACGAAAACAGTGAAATATGAACTCATGAGTAGAAAACGTGTACAATTTGATTTTGGATTTAAAAAATTAATATCACATAAACCACAAAAGAGAAAACTAACTGCAATACTTGTTGTTAAACCAACATCAATAATCACAAAAAGTAATTGTATAAGTAGAATTGAATCGGTATCGTTATTTTGAAGAGTATGTGATAATTTTTGTGGATCACCCAAAAAACAATGTAATATACCAGCTGATGTCATCATCATACCATATAGAAAAAATGTTAATTGATAAAGCCATCGTGTTGGAAATTTTCCAGGTAACTTAGAAATTTTTTTAGAACAATAAAGACCAATTGATAAAGCCAAAATATATAATGGAATAAGTGTAGGATTTCGAATGCAAAATTTATATTCATCAATATCATTAAAACACCATTTAACAGGTGAAGTTGGACACGAAGAATTACTTGATGGATTATTTTCAAATAAATAATTTTGTAAATATGAAAAATATTCCATAGATTGCACCATTTTTGTTGTTTTTAATTTTTTCAAGTCTATGATGAAGTCGACAATATATAACTATCTATATGTTTCTTATCAAATGATGATGGTGAACTCTTGTTATCTTGTAAGCACGTTTTATGTTGAAAAAATAATAATAATAACTACTATCAACATGTAAGTGAACTTTAAAGGACACATGGTGTTGATTGTTATCTTAAAATGCGCAGTAATTTTTATACGAAATATATTCATTTATGATATTACTTAGGATTGACCAAAAGTTCTGTCATAGTTAAATAAAAATACAAAGATAAGAGAATATTTCCAATTTTATTGGATCAAATGATGACAATAGTTGTTATGATTATTTATAGCAAGTTTAAGCCTTTCTAATAATTTGTTGAAATTTTTTTCGATCTCTTTTTCAAAGAAATTTTTAGCTATGCTGGAAACTGCATGAGCTAATTATGCTTCGTTCGTTTAAAAACTTAGCGGAATTTCGTTAAATCATGTGAGTTGCATCCTAGAACGACTATTGATGAGACATGGATTTGTTTTAGATAGGTTAATCATAATTCATTTGATGCTAGCTAGCTTATTGAAGATGAATTGTCATGAGCTATTGTTCATGTAGACAGATTTGAACGAAATTTTGTTTCGTATATTCTGTAAATCAAATAATCCTGGTGTAGATAAAAGCATGACTTTAGGTCATAAGTATTATATTGAAAATTTTCTTGAGCCTTTTATTAATGTAATATGAAATAAAGAGATGCGTCATACTCAAAATGTGCAAAATTGTTTAATGAGCATCGCTGTCTTCATACTCATACGATATTAATATTTATTCAACAGAAAAAGCATCAATTTAATGTCACATCAGCCATAGTGACCATATCTAATTCTATAGAATCTTGGATTAAATAACTTTATCGAACAACCTTTAACTAATTCAATTAATGAAATGTTCATAGCTCATGCGGTTTCCAACGTAGCTAAAAAATTTTTTAAAAAAGAGTTCAAAAAAAATTTCAACAAATTATTAGAAAGGCTTAAACTTGCTATAAATAATCATTACAACTGTTGTCATCATTTGATGCAATAAAATTGGAAATATTCCATTATCTTTGTATTTTTATTTAACTATGACAGAACTTTTGGTCAACCCTAAGTAAGTTGTATTTTATCTAATCAGATTTATTGAAAATAGTCTATTGTTGATTTGCTTGAAAAGTATTAAAATTACATTGTTCAGTATTACAGAATGTTTGCATTTTGTTATCTGATTTCTGGATCTTCAGTAGACGAACCCTATAGAGAAAGGATAACAATTTAACAAAATAAAAATCATAATATAAATTATTGTTTTTATTAAACAATTCTTCTCAAGTGAGACTCAAGGGAACTGATACCTGGCATTTGAGCTAATATCGGATCTATCAAGGAAGTCTTGATAAGATTAAAGAAAGCCTAAAAGCAGGGCTGGCCCGAGTCAGCAAACATTGGGGGGTTGTTCCGGATTCTGCAATGCGAATAAAACTTTTTTCTAGCACTATTCAATAAAAAAAAATTCGTTTTCGCTGGGGGAAAAACGAAAATTGTCGATTATTGGGGGGTTGTCACAACCCCCAAAACCCCCTATCGGGCCAGCCCTGCCTAAAAGGATTCGTTCCTATGAGTCTTTAGAGTCGAGTTAGGATCATTTTACTGAACTTTCGACCTAGCTTTAAATATAAGGATACGGATACACCAATTTCTAGAACATGATATCAACGATGACATTCTTCCCTTATTAAGAATATAGCTCGTGTAAATTGTTTATATCAGCCATGATCAGTGTTTCTTGCTCCATCCAAAGCTGTAGTCGAAATTCATGAAATACAAAACAAAGGTTACGCCATTGCTCAAAAATTCTCATTTTTAGACTTTTTTCGACCGATGCCAACTGATTTCAGCCCTACGTTTTACATTAGACAAACCTAAGAATATATTTGGAAAGATCGTTCAAAGCTGATTACAACTGGCATGCAGAATCACTAGGAGTTCGGTAATTTTCAATAGTAGAAATGTTTTAAAACTCCAGTTAGAAATTCAAGGAATTGGTTTATTCCTGCTTATAAAAACATATGCCTAGTATTGAGTGTGGCGGGTGTGGGTGAGAATATATGTGGCTGTGAGTGCGGATGTTCGTGTGGAAGTGGGGTGTGGGTGTGGGTGTGAGTGTGGGCTGTAGATGTGGGTTGTGGGAGAAGAGATTAACCACACCCATACCCACACCCACATCCACACCCACACCCACACCACACACTCACACCTCACGCCCACACACACCCCACGCCCACACCCACACCCACACCCACACCCCCCCACCCCCCCACCCCCCACCACCCCCCACCCCCACCCCACACCCACCCACACCCACACCCACATCCACCCACACCCACACCCACACCCCACACCCCACCCACACCCACACCCACCCACACCCACACACCCACACCCTTTTTCAAATAGACTGCGGAATATAGTGAGCGTGGTGTATGGATGTGAGTCTTCGTGCACACCCACACCCATGCCCTTTTTGCGAAACGTACTCATTTATACACGTTATTTTGCCCGGAAAAGTAAACCATTGGAAAAAGTGTAGCTGTTGACGTAAGTGGAGATGTTATGTGAATCTTCTCTTCACCGACACTCACGCCCATGCACACCTTACTTGCACAGACAGCTGTTTGTTTTTAAATGACATTTCTTCTCGCCTCTAAGAATCTCTTTACTATTCTCTGAATCTATAGTTAGATGCGAATAGTTGCCATTTAGTTTTGTCAACTTTTCATTCGAAATACGTATTTGGTTCATAGGCATATCTCTCTTAAACAATCCTTAATCGAATTTCAGATCATTATTAGATGTTTAACCTTTCACATCGTTTAATTCCCAAGTCTTACAACATTCGATAGTCTACTTAAAAACGAAACAGAGCTCTTTCTCTTTCTGTTGAAAATGACATAGATGATAATAGTTGTGAAGCAAACGGCGCTCATCCACTTCAAGTTTTCGCTTCTTCAACTTGAGAACACGACGGTAATTTCCAAGTATGAAGAAAGAATAAAAATAAAATATCGATCACGTTACTGTTTCTCTTCATTTGTTAAGAGAAACGCTTGAGTATCGGTTGATGGCGTCATATAGTATCGTCAAACTTTCAATTTTCGGTATGTATATGTGATGGTATCATTCCACAAGAAAAAACAATGATTTAAACGCATACTGTTTCGAGCACTTCATCGTCTCTTCAACGATTTGCAGTAGAAAGAATCTCTGTTTCAAAACTCAGGATAAAATCAATTCTAGATCTTAAGAAATGAAATTGAATCGGAAAACAAAACTTAGTATTATACTGAGCTCTAGTATACTACACCCAGGTCTCTGATTTTAATCTTCGACTTCAACTAGATTCTTCCCGGAACGATGCTTTTCTTGTATCAGCTTGATTCTGTTGAACCATCTTTTTTAACGCTTTCCTGGAAAAACACCTTATCGGAAATTGTGCTTTTCTATTATCTTCTGAAGAATGGAAATAAGTGAGAAATAGGTCGACGACAATGATGTGTGCCATGTTTCTTGAAAATTCTTGCCAGTTATCGGTGGTATCCGGTGATATTCATCATAGTTCCAACGGTTAGAAAAGTATGAAGAATCATCATTTCCGATGTGATATCTATCTGGTCTGGAATACTGCTTCCGTATTCCCATGAGTTTTCGGCTAGCTCGTGTGAAATGATGAGTGAAAGTGGCCAAAACTATGCCAGAAAAGACAGTATTTGCAGACGGATATGACACGTTGCCGGGATCTCTATCAGTTTCTTATGCATTTCAAAATATGTATACGTGCATATAAAACTAATTATCTTTGTAGGTAAGAATTAGTTTATCCCTGACAAAATCAGTCTGTACCCATCTGCATATACGTTGTCATAGGTTATGCATGTATATAAATGAATAAGTTTATGTATATGTTTACATATTCACATGTATCTCTATGTAACTTACTTGTTACTTATATATTCGTAAATGACTGACTCAACTGTCATCTTGATACATATAGATACGACCACCATACATACCTCATTCGCAGACATACATCTCATGCACTCATGGATACATCTTCTTCACAAACATATGACTTATTCGCTACGTAAAGATGACCTCGAAAGTTCGAAAAGGCACAAAACACACGGCTGGTGATCAGAAATGATAGACTTTGCTTTGTGTCATTACATCGTATTCGAATATCTAATCAGGAATATGTTGTTATACTTGAAACATTCATATGCGATGATTATCGGGAAAGATATTTCGAAAGGAAGTTGCTGGATTTTTCGCAGGGCTTTCCAAGTCTTTTCGATCGTATATGGCAGAAATCAACAGAAAAATTCCTATCAGTATCGGCCTGGAATACCTCATTCATGAAATCTTTAAATTTGGTTGGAAGTGGCCATATTGATGCTTACTGTTGGACTTAGAGTGAGATCAAATTTGTATAGAATCGATCCGGTCAACAAATAATATGAAATCATTACAGATTTACAGAGAATCCTGTAGAAATATAAGAGGCTCATGATAGTCGAATGAAGAGGTATACTTTTCATGGTCTTCATGGTGTTATAACTTGTAGTGTTCACATTTCAACATGATGTGATTTTTTAAATCGTGATATGATGATGTTCAAGGGTGATATGAAAGATTCAACTCTCTGTTGATACAAACACTGATGAAATGAGCATAATTTGGTAAAAACAAGTTGATAGAATTGAACTTTTACAGAACACCAGGATAATGTTTCGCATTTAGAGTTTCCAAATATTTTTCGTTGCCTTTGCAAAGTTCTTGAGATATTTTCTGAAATCTACTGAAAATTTGAAGATACCTTACTAACAAATCAATTTGTTTAGTCAGATTATGCTCATTTCATCATAGTATGTACGATATTGTTCGGCCAATACTTTGATGAAGAGCAACTTGAAAAGCTTCCGTGACATTATACTCTCTAGTAATTGAAACAGTTCATTTACATCTGTGTTCTGTTTATCATTATAAATTCACTTATTCATTTGATTCTTTATATCATTTCCGTATAGTGTTGGCTGTCTTGTTGAACAATTGTGCTTCAAATCAGGACATTGCTCCCAAGGCTGAAATTTGTGATGACGGACTCTTTTCCGGGAGCTATTTGGAGTGTCTTGCTCAAATAACTCATCGTGTCTGGAAATTGCATCAGTGGAGTGCGGACACACCGATTAATATGTGTGGTATATCCTGAATTAGTAATTTGAAAGGAGGTTTTTCGAAATTGGAATGGAAATGGAATGCACGTTTTCGATGTGATTCGAAAGCGCCAGGTATTGAAGGTCAAAGTACAAAACTGGGTCGAAGTTCTGCTATGAGAGCGGCTGCACAAGATTTCCTCGAAAAAGCCATAGCAATAGGCTATGTCAAAGCGAAAGATTTTCAGTGCTGAGATATGAACATCTCGATTTTCAATATCTTACAATGTTTGACATAATCGAACTTCGTTGTGATTTTTCGTTCAATAAATAATTTGAAAATCATACAAGAACATTCTGATAAGGAACATCGCTTGCTTTCGTTTTTATAATGGCACAAAGCGTGTCTAAGTAATATTGAGACTCTGAAATGTCATCTAAGGTATCAATCATCTGCAAGACTTAGTATCATTCAGATTTATATCAAGAAGCAACTTTATTACGAGTCTTCGCTATCATTAGTCGATATGATAATGTAGTTTCGTTGAACTATTTTGAGAGTGGAACCTTTTCTGACACTTGAACTAGATTGTTGCATTTCTTTCTTTGAGTATTACGTGATGATGACGAGTCTCTGGCAAGAGTTTTATGTTTGATGGTGCTTAAGCGTATAATCACCAATAGAAAATGCTTTTAAAGGGCGTGAGTGTGATGTCGTCATGGAGCAGACGCTCACCTACACCCACATCTATAGTAATTCATACCTAAACCTACATCCACCCACACCGACACTCACACTCACACCTACACCCTTCTTGTTGAAACGGGCAATAGTTTTGAAGTGAAGATGTTTAGATTGTTCTACTTGAAGAAAAGAGAAGAACGATATCCTTTCAGGTCAACTTGAAGATTATAAACAATTATATACGATCGTCATTCTCAACTAACATGCACAATAGTCATATAAAACATGTTAAAATTATTTACGACAGTACTGCATGTCTTCTTTTATGCTCACATACGACGGAATTATGATGGAAATTAATCAAATAGATAGCACAACGGAAGAAAATTGTAAATGACGTTGTAAACTGTCATTAAAGATTGCATATGACGGTCATAAATTTCGATTTGAGCCAATCTCTGGTATCCGCTTTGTCATGCAAATGCTCAAATACTTTACTTTAGAGGCAACACTAACGTCTAAAGGATGTGGATGTATAAGTGTGGGCGTGGGTGTGAGTATGAGTGGATATGGGTGTGACGCGTTGCATGTGGGTAATGCGTATGTGAGTGTGAATCTTCTTGTTAGTTCCAAATCGACATCCACACCCATCATATCCGCACCCCACCCCACACCGACATCCATACCCACATCCTGTACCCACAGTTCATTCCACACGCACATCCCACCCCACCCCACATTCACCCCACCCCACATTCACACTCACACTCCACACAGTTGAAAGCCAGGCGGCAAAATCCATTTTCGACATTTGAACACATATCGTAGCTAGCATTGAAGCTAGTATGCTGCTGCATTTAAGTGCATGTGGGATGCTCTTTACAGCGAGTATCTGTCAAAAAGCACATACCGCAAAGTACATCAAATAGGTGAACATCATTAATGGAACCATATAAGGAAAATATGTTTTAAATGGACGAACCAGTTATATTCATTAGTTATTATATAGATATACAATGTTATGTATTTACTATATATTGCAGGCCATTCGGACCTTTTAAAGTTCTTTAGGCTATAATAATAGCAGAAACTTACGTCCTGTATAGTGAAAAATAGCTACTGCCCAGTAATGCAATTTGTTTCCTGGAGTTTCCAGGAAGTTTAATTCAAGGTTTGGTCTGTTATCTGGTAGAGCATATCATCATCTATCTTCAGTAGATGCGCAAAGATGCAACATTGAACCCTTGTCGGAATATTCAATTTTTACGGCATTTTGTAGTACAACACCGTGGTTCCCCTCAGATTAACCTGAAAAATCAATTTCCGAATTTCAATTCGAAACTTTTTCAAAAGAAAGGTCTCAATGAGACTAGTTAAATGAAAGTTTCAAATTTCTTGGTTGTTCCTATCCTTAAATATGAACATTTGAACATTTTGTGCTATAAGCGATGTGAAAAGAATATTTTTTCTTATACTCGTCTCTCGGAATAGAAGGAATCCAAAAATCCAAACCTTTCAGAATAAACTAGTCGCGTTGAGATCTTTCTCTGGACAAAGTTTCAAATTGAAATTCGAAAATTGATTTTTCAGATGAACCTGAGGGGAATCACAGCTTTTTGTTAAAAAAAGCCCTAAAAATTAGGTATCTCGACAGAGATAAGCTATAAGCACGAACTCTTTTCAGGATATTCATAGCTCATTAGAGTCTACATAGTGCACGTAATCTTGATTCAAAAGTGATTCGGCAACTGGAAATGGTTCCTGGTCCTCTTTTTCTGCCCACTGTGACCCACATCTCACTCCACACTCACAACCACACTCGCGACATATGAAGTGAAAAGAAAATTTTCAAATATTGTCTTCATCGTATACTACTCGGGATCGGGCTACAGATTGGATAACTACAATGAACAACATTTAAAAAATGCACCATTCATTGCTGTATCATCACGGCCCTTCTCTCGAGGACTTTCAAATTTGGATTTAATACCGCAGATAGCCGATCCTTCGTTACAAGCGTCTTCATTCTTCCATTCACCTTTACTTCCACCATTGTTGGCACGAAGGTCTCTGTAGCTAATTGTGGTGCCGTTCCAGCACTGGGATTTGAATTCATTTGCTGATGTATCATCAAGTACGCGACCTTGATAATTCTCGATTTTAAACGCGGCGTAAAACATAAAGCCACTCTTTGTATCATCACAGTAGACATCTTCACCCCAGTTGCCCCATTCTCCATCGTATGAACTTATATATCCAGCGAAGACGCCATTTTTTTTTCTACAATATAAACGTATCGCGTTCAAGGCCGTGTTGTCTCTGAAAATCATATATGGTTCAACGCGTTGTGTAAAACCAAAGGCCCATGAGTCTTCAGAGCAGTATTCATAATCATAGAAGTCTCCAAATGGACCAACGTCTGGGCGAAGTTCGGAAGTGATATCCGTCCTCCCTGAAATCAATACATAATAATTGAAATACCAGTGAAAACATAACTATTGATCCTGAATATTATCCTATGTTAAAACATAAATCAACACTTAATTATAAATGTTGCACTGTAATATTTTTTTATGCTCTTATAGTTGAATACAAACAGTCATAATCAGCATACTTATATGATCATATGACAAAAATAATTATTTATTGGTTACTTCGTTATATAGAATTTTCGGCCGTCAGATTTTTTGTCCGTCACCAGTATTATTTAATTTAAGATAGAATGCCATTTTTGTTTGAGTTAAATGTGTAAAAATCACTAGTCTCATATACTCATATTACGGTCTATGAAGCAACTCATTATCAGACTGAAGACTTCTGTCTTCTTCCAAAACAATTCGCATTCTAATGAAATTCGATCGTGCTCATAAATGTTAGTGCAATTCGTTGAAAAACTTATACATGCACCCAGCAAATCTTCTATGAAGCAAACTTTCTAACGGTTACTGAAGTAATCGATAGCATTGTTCATCAGCGCCCTTCTACACTCTACAAAAATAGGTTTACTGCTGAATCTTAAAAATTTTGCACGTAGATTAGAAACTATTTTAGGATTCTTAAATTGCAAATACTTTCGCAGGTTTTGTACAAAACATTTTTTTCGTCTGAGAAATTTGACGCTTTTAGTACTTCTTATACGAAACTATTTCTAGGTGCAGAAAAGCATCAACAACTTCAGAACTTTTCATACTAAACTATTGTCCTTCCGTGCCATGAAAATGTAGTTTTGTATCTTCCTTACGGAACACTGTATCGTTTAGCAAGATACAAAATTGTTCTGTGTGATTTTTACAGAATCTTTGACAGTTTTCTCGAAACAAGAGACTGTCATGCTTTTCTATCTAACATACTGTATCTGGTTAATATTATGAATGGTTTCTTAGTAGATTCATGAGTATTTTTACAGTTCAGGAGAACATAAGAGGTTATCGAAATTTTTTACTGAACTATTTCTGTTCGTTGAGAGAAGAGAAACATTCTGTATATTTTCAACAAAATAGTCTGCGCGAATGGTTGCTATCAAAGATTTTTCCGAATCTTTTTACCACTGGTGAGAATTGAAAGGTCTTAGAGAAAAAAACCGTTTTTATGAGTGACACGTCGAAAATGCTGTATGGAAATGAGCTCATGTAACCGACATATGAAAACTGTTACTGATATTCTAAAATCGCTTAATATTTCATGATTAAATTAGTTTCAGTTCTTCATTATCTTCAAACAGAGTATCCCCTGCCCCTTTCCGAGATATCTGAAGAGTGGTTCATCAGAAAATTTTGAAACTCTGACAGCTGAAAGATCTTGAAGAGTAGAATAAAAGTTGTGCTAGACTTATAGTTCTCAAATGTAGTCTTCTGTAAGGTATCGAGACCCCAATAGCGAAAAATGACCTCACTTTTCGTTTCGTCTCTTCAACATGGTAAAGAAGCCTGAGCTGAAACTCTTTCACATATAGTAACCACTGTTTGGGATTGGTAGTTTTTAGGTCTCTGTATATCTTTTGTTGTTTCAATAAAAAACCATAATATCGAGCTCACCCTAAAAAGCGCTTGATTTTTTTGCTGGAACACGTTAAGTGATAGCTACAAAAAGCCACCAGAGCCAAAGTTTTTAAAATAACAAAACTACCCAGCACACGTAGGGGCTGTTATATGTGAAAAAAAGTTTCAGCTGAATCCCTCTAATCATATCAGAGAAGTGAGGAAAAGCTACTTGTTTTACTATAAATTCCATTTAAAGAAATACGCAAAGCAAAGTTCATTTTTGAAGATTTTTCAAATAAAAGGGTCTCAACAGTTTCTGTTTTCTGGGTAAAAGAAAATTATGAAAAGGAAATCTTTTTTCAGGCCGAGAGAGCAAACTTGAAAGTATGTACATCAGTGGAAAATAATAAACAGGAAAAAATGTTTTGACGTTTGAAAAGGCTCGGGAGTGATTTTAAACATTGCAATTGTGAAGAATCACTGTATTTAAAATATCAGACTTAATCCATGCTGTTGTAGAGGTTTTGGTATATAGAATCATTGCTATTATTTCTGTTTGCATCCTACTTCACTCGCTTATGTATTTTTACGGTGGAACGTTGATCAAGCTTTTTGCTCCTTTAACGAGGGAAAATCGAACTGAGGAATATAGATTGATGAGACTCGTCATAAATGTGTATAGATGTTAAGATAAGATCATTAGGGTCTACGTAGAAAGATATAGGTATCATGCTATAGGTGTAACGATATAGTATGAGGAAGGCATAGCGGACCTCAAGATTCTAAAAGGTTTCACGACGCCACAATTTCGTCAAACACTTCATATGACCTCTAAAGATTTCAAAAGTCTTTCAACGATTTCAGCAGGTTTTATGAAACTTTAAGAGACTTTATGGACTGTGCTCAGACTTACGTGAAGATTGAGCTGAAAGAGCGTAAGTATGAGCACATGATCATAGGAACGAAGGCTTAGGAATATAGTCATCAGAAAATGATTAAGCGAGATTAGATTTGGTTATAAGCAGTGAGTGTGACTATTTCTGAAGGAAGAAGCGTTTACACGAATAGAATTGCGCTTTATTATTTTTCTCTTTTATCACAAAATTGCATCATTTTCATGCAAACCACACGTTTATATACGCAACTATGAGAGAAAAAGAGATGAGAAGGGCAGAAAAGTGGAAGAAAAGCAGAAAAAAGTAGAGACAAGATATTGAGGACAGAAAACAGATGAATCGCTGTCGTAACACCGAGTGATCAACCAATTAATGGTATACAGTCATGAAACCAAGAATGTCGTTCAAGAACTACAAAGTTGTACATGAACTATTAATTTGGTCGTAAAGTGGAATTAGATGGATATAAAAAATAAATTCAGCTGGAATTCTCATAGTTAGGTATATGAATCAGGATTAAGCTATAGGTATAAGGGATTGGATATAGTTACCAGGTTATTGACATAGTTCTATTGTGTTTGACATCGGAATGAAGCGTAAAATACAGCTGAGAGTGCTTCGCGTAGTTATGTAGACGTTAGAGAAACTTATAAGGAGTTAAGCATAGACATAAGTCGATGAGACTAGTTGTATTGATGTGGAGATTAGTAAGAAATCCTTCAAATAGAGTCGTTTCTTACGTTTGATGAAAAAGTTTCATCCGAAACCTTATTTTCGATTTGTTGAAAAGATTTGGTACGAATCTCTTTATATGGAACCTTTTACGGTGGCTATGAAGAAGTGGTTTCATGTGAAACATTTTTTGTTTCGTAAAAACTATTTTTAGAGTGTAACACAATTAGAGTCGAATTTAATATTGTGTTTCCGTTACGTTTATGAAACAATCATCGATTAGTGAAGTGCTGGCTAGCAACCATATCTGATCATCGCTTTCAGTTGCAGATTTTTAGTGAAAACTAAGCTGGTATCGATCTAGAGATCGTGCTTATAGAATTCGCAGAAAATCCATCGGATCCGATCGTTTAGTACTTTACATTTGGACCTGAGATTGTGCTTTTTTTTTGAAAAATTTAGGCTGTCATTTATTATTGTTGAAAATAAAATAAAGAGAACCTGATCATGACTACTTTTCTTGTATCATAGAAAAATCAAATTGAGTAAATTAAACTGAAAGTCGACTAAAATAGATGAAAACTTTAATCGATAATTTATATTTACAGTGAATAAGTTTAATTTCATAAATATCATATGGAGAACTCGGTTAAAATCAATGCAGCTTTGTTAATTTAGCCCTTATGTACTGTATGTAATCGTTTTTTTTTAATTTTTTTTCGAAAAATGTCTTTTACCATGATTTTCAGCTATTGCTTTACATGTGCATTTTAAATGAAATTTTGAAAAGTGAGCTCAGATTTGTAGAATCTTGTAATCTTCAAGGATATTTCTTGAATCTATTCAAAAAAGATAAGGATTCAATAAGCAAAATTTTACTCTGCATTGTTTTAGTTAACTCGGCAGAGCACAACAAAATGAAGACCATTAAAAAAAATAACCAAGCAATTTGATTTTTGCGAAAATTAACGGGAAATATTGAGATAGTGGCAACGTTTTTGCTTATAAATCATGATAGACTTGCCCAATGAATTTCACATTTCTGACAAGAATTTTTCAGACATGGACGTATAGAATAATAACGAGAAACTGAAATTTACAGTTTTCCAGAGTTGGTTGATAGTTGTATTTTTTCGAGCTTTTTCGTAGATCAAGATTTTATCGATAATTCTAAGAAACATATTGATCAATAGAACGTCTTTAAAGTAGTTAAATAATCGTCACCATTACGTATAAACTGTACCGCAATTACCTTTTTTTTTGTAAAATTTTTGAAAAGATACCTCTTCTAAAATGATGAGCTCTGATGAAAGTAACGTATATAGGAATTCTTATGTTCGTGAGACCAGTCATCCTAATGCAAAAAGTCTAAGATTCTTTAAAAATGACCAGAGCTTAACCTTAATAACTGAATTTTAAATTCTCTTTTTAAACGTTGTTAATCCGTTGCGTTGAAAACTAATTTTGACTAATCTTAAGGATCATTTTTCTTGGATTTTGGTATGGTCCATTTTCGTTCTCAATCTTTTCGATTTGATCTGAGCTGTGCA